>DWPV01000002.1:0-94801 GCA_018251915.1 Urbanus proteus proteus
GTCTAACGTAGTCGAATTGAGTTGTGACGTTTATATGTGTAAACGCAATGTGTGTGGATTACACACTTAATTTGCAAAAAATAAAGTGTTTTAGTCTGAAAATAAACAAGTACTAAAAATAATTTTATAAACATTAGAAATTTATAAACCTTTAAAGAATACTTTAACTACTAAAATTGAGCACCTTTGTATAAAATAACAATATTTTTTTGTAATAGTTATCCATTAATATTATTATTTGTATCGCATCTTTGAATTTAGGCACTTACACTAAGTGCAGGTACAGCTACAGGTATAATGATGTACCTGAAATCCTTGTTTCTCCTGAGTTCAATTCATCAGTTATTTACGGATCGTAAGTAAGTATCGATCCTACCAACTACTTAGGGGTTTAAAATGTTATTTAAAATATCAATTGCTCTTTCAGAAAACCGTGTTTTTATTTGCCCTTATGTAGCTTTAGTTTGAAGAACAAATCGGTTATCGAACGTGTGCAGTGGGCCTCAATGATGTTATTGTAGTAGGTACCAATTTACTTAGACCCTGTCTCTCCACCATTCCATTCCGTTATTCTAGTAACAAACTCCCAGATATCACGAACAAAGTTCTTTGTATACTGGGCGTACTAGCTTAAACTAACTTAGGTAAGTTACTACAGTATGGCTTCTTCGAACAAACACTGTCTCAAAAGTTAACAAGACAGACATCGTTGTCTTAGTTACAAAATTTCATACGGTATTCTATATGGCAGTTAAATCAAGCAATATAATAAACGAAGTAAGACGAATAAGCGTAATTTTCCTATTTCCATTGTAGGTATTCGCGTATACCTATTTGATAAATTTTGCTATGGCTTCAATTTGATGATTAAACACTTCGTTTTTTTCACATAAACAGACACAAAGACAGAAATAAATGTGACGGTGGTGCTTCCATTATCGAAAGACGAATAGTTAAATTAAAAGTAACAGATAGATCCTTAAAGTTTTTAAAGTTCACAAACCAAAAATAATCAGCTTTACATAATTGATCCATACAAGTTGATAACACGTCGGTCGTACGAAGTAAATACACCTAATAACGTCATGTTCAAACAATCTAGACAAGCATTCGATCAACCCTTATTGGCTACAAGGGCTCTTCACACGTGTTTGCTCGCTCTCATTAACTCTGTTTGTCTGAAGCGTTATTTACGACGTGTTTGCCGTCGAACACCGCGCTAATTGACCGATATACATACCTACATATGTATGAGGTTTCATATGTGTCTATAGAAATTATTTGATGGTACAGGACGATACCTACACGTTATGCGCTAATATGGAAATATTAAAGGAAACGTGTAAAGCCCCGTGATAAAAAGGATAAACAATAAAAGTATTTTTAATAAAAACTTTTTTGAAAACTAAGTGGAGATGTTTATTCTTAGTGCTGTAGTTAACAGAATGAGAAAACTTCTTCTAGAGAAAACTTCTTAACGCATAAAAAAATTGAATTAATACTCTAAAACTTAAATATATTTTTCTTCATGAAACATATCTACCTACTTACAAATTTGATGAAGATAGGTAGATGCTACCTACTTACAACTTGAAAAGCCAATTGAAAGTCTTTGTTGAAACTTGTGCGATATAGTCTTCGAGATGGTGTTTGCCCAACTTCATGTTTAAGGGCTTTGCTGCGAAGAAAACAAATTCTTGTTACGTATCTATAAAGTTTATTGATAGACTTTATTTGGTACTAAAATGTTTGAAGTCAGCCGATGTTGAGAATAGCCCCGGGCTCCCGATTCAAAATGAATAAGTATTTGGCAGTCGAGCCAGATACTGTGGTAATATACTTTTCTTCGCCTCTTAATAAGGGACTTGTCTCACTGTCCTCAGAATGAAGCGAGTTACGAGACAGAATGACAAAATAGCGGGAGTTTGCACAAGATACCATCGATAAAAGTGAAGATCAAAGCGATATGGATCAAAACAAGAAATAAACTAGTTTTATACTTTGTCAAGCTTGACTAAATTATATTTAACGCTTGCAATGCGACAATTCAAAAACGAGATTGTATATTTATAAACATAATATTCACTATCGTCCAGATTTGTTTTCGTGAGTCGCCTGAACGCACGTTCGCCCTTATATTCCGAGCTGAAAAACTTCAACATAAGGTAAGAGTATTATGTAATTGATTTTTTTTTATAATTGCAATGATCTGGTGAAATTAATCATATAGGTAATTATACATTTAAATCTCTCTCTATAATCCTTATGTGTATGTAATAATATTAAATATAGGCAGGTATAGGTACAGGTATCTACGTATCTCCATCTACCTTAGTTACTAAGTCTGACGTCAAGTCATAATAATATGATTAAATAAATATTTCTAAACAGGTATAGTTTTATATAACAAATCTAAAAGCGTTGAAGTATATGTAGCACATTTGAAAATAATTTTAATAGACGTCCATTTACAGGTACCTACCACTGAGTTAGGTTAGGTTAGGTTAGGTTACGTTACGAAAAACGGTGGATGTATTATAATTAAAAATACTAACTTAATCTACGTTATAATGAGTATTATGTAATCACCGTAGGGTCCAATCAAAATGGAAGCCGGATGAAATAATATTCCGTCTTACTTAGAGGTAGGTATTGAACCGTAATGAGGATCGGCCAAATGACGGATTTACTTTCGATAGAGGCCCCGAATTGCGGGTCCGATACGTAATAGGTACCCTTTCTTGCACGCGTACACCGTTACCGACAGACCTTCTAACCATAGTTAAGTCGCAAGAAATTATTTTTCTATTAAGACTTATCTATACATATATCCACATTAAAAAGCTAAATTTATATAATTATCTTTATATTATCAAATGGTTTTCGAAAGAAAAGAAAGTAATCAGTAAGTACATAGCTACTCTACACAAACGAAAGATGATGCGACGTAGGTATAGCTATCTATCTATTTTTTGCGTCTCTAAGTTCAATTTTACTACGATAACGAAAAAAATTGTGAAAGTAATAAAAAGAAACGATAGAAGAAAGATACTTTTCCTTATAATATTTCTGGAAGTGTACCTAGAAAGTCCATGAAATTTTACGTTTGGTGCGTTAAAAGCTCCGGTAGTAATACGTTGGCACATTCCGGGTTCATCGTTAGTTGATCGGGTAAATTATGTAGGGGTAATGACGGATGGCTAAATGAACCGGGCTCGGATGAAACCCGTAATCATGGGTCCAATATGGGACTTAATATACCTACACTATGTTGCCTACAGCATACAAGTAGCTATAGTAAGTGACGAATTACGTATAAGCTTATAGGTAAATACCTACGTTAGACCAAGTGAACGGAATACTTATGGGTATTATTAATGGAAGTAAAAACGGCTTACTTTAGTGTCTAGAATTAAAAGTTACACTTTATATACAAATATATAAAGTTACACTTTATATAGAAATCGGTATTTATATAATTTTCATTATATTAAAAAAAGACGATAGGTAGGTACTTAGAAAGAAAAAAAACTGAGTACAAAAACAAATAGTACAAAGCTACTATAAATACACTAAATAAGCATGTGATCAGGGTATACTTAGATATTTATGCAAATACAAACGTTTTACGACAAGGTATTTAAGTGTTAAGAACAAAAAGTTGCGCGTTTAATGAAGAGAGAGATGATTATCATCAATTTTTCATTTAAATTTTAGTTTTAATGTTGCAATTAGCATGTATTTATTTAAACTACAATTTATTTTCCATTTCATAGTGCAATTACTATCTACTTTAATTTAGCAATGGTCCATACTCACTTTTGTTTTGGTGTTTACATTCTCATCATCACAAGCTATATCTAGACTAGACAGCTTTAAATACTGCAGACAGGATAGCTTACTTAGTTACATACATTATATTCTACCGAGGAAATACAGTTGTTACTGAAGCATTTTGCTTTTCACCGTAGTTCACAAAATACTAAATCAGTTTTGAAACGTAAATTAAACAAATGTAAATCAATAATCAATAAGCATATTATTTTTATTTATAACGCTTCACACGTTTATATTTTGCTAAATAAGTACTTTAACATTTAGATAATTAAAATTAAATAAATTCTAGATGTAATAAATTAATAAATTCTAGATGTTTATTTACTTGTCACAAGTAAATAAACATAATTTTGTATAAAAAGGGGTCACAATCGCTTCAAAAGGCATTTCTCTTAAGTTAAAGAAGCGGCACAAAAACCGACTTTAATATACCTAAAATAATTAAGATGGTATACGCTTACTCAAAGAAATTAAAATAGAATAGCCTTATTTCCGACCGCGCGTTTTTACGATGAAATTGTATAATTTTAAAAAATAATTAGGTACCTAACTACTTTTAACAGGCATTTTATACGTATTCTCATTTCATGCAATGTAATATTTTGTAGCTTGATTCAAGAGATAAAATTGTAAGCAGTGAACTAAGTAGGTTGACACGAATATTCTGACATTTCTACGCGTATCCCATGTAACACCTCGCACGCCTAAATGAGACCATTATTCCACCCTGCCGTAATTCAGACGACCTCGAATGTCAACCTTACTTAACACATCTAAAGCTCCGTTTCGTATAATTAACTTATACAAGCGAAAGTGCAGACACAGGCGATACCCGAGTATTACCTACTCGAGTATTACCCGACGGTTCAGATAATAACTTATATCTACCCGTGTGTTTTCGTTAAAATGAAATTGGTCGTCAAGTTTTCGCGCGTTTTTAACGTAATGCAACAATTTACATAAAATATAAAGAGGGTTTTACTTCGTTTTACAAAATAAAATACTTTGTTTTCCATTTTATTTAGAAGGTAAAAATAAACATGGACCTTACAGAGGGTTTGTAATGCTAAGATCAGGCCTTTTAATGAATTTATTGGAACGATAAATTACGATATTCTTATATTTATGGGATCATATTTTTGTCAAGGCTCAATTTATTATTTCTGATCTCAAGTCGTTTGTTCTCGTTTTCACAGCTGTGTTGAGTGCTATGCTAATAAAATGCCATGTCTTTGGATCTTCTGCCTAAAATTCAAATATATTTTTTCGATCATAATTTACAAGAAAAACCTTCACTTATTTTAAATTATCAAAACCCCACTAAAATAGAACATACCAAAATTTTACATTGCTACTTTACTAACTAAAACAGAGTTTCTTAAGCTGTAAAAACCTACACGATCATAATCCTCAATCTACAAAGTCCAATATTATTTGATGTAAGGAATTAACTGAATGCAGTCGGGAATACGGAGTTAACTTCTACATTGATCGCTTCAATCAAACAATCTGGATAATCCGTCGTATATGGAGTTGAATAAACTGTCATTACTGTCTTACTATATATTCTGTATAAATAGTAATGCTCGTATATCCAATCTTACTTCTATCCGACCGACGGGTCATGGCCGCTTAAAGCCCTTGAAAGCGATTAGGTTGAATTTTATTGTACGAGCGAGCGTGCAAGTCGAAAGACACGGGAATCATGTTAGCTCTTTCAAGTGGAAAGCTAGCGAGACTGCGTTTTCAGAGATGACAACAATTTATCGATCAACCGCGAGAGTACCTAAACCACTTACGTAAAGCGATGAAAATGCAAATTTAGCTATTAATTATTTATATGAGCGCTTTAATATGATCATGGAACATTAGGAACGGTTTCTAAGTAAGCGCAGGTTTGCTTTAAGATAAGGTTTTAAAAATAGTGTCTATGGCTAAAAATAGAATAAACAAGAAAAAGTACCTACCGATATTTTTTAAGAAGTTACGAGTTACTTTATCTACTACTTGTTCATTTACCTCTACATAGTTAGGTACATATACCTATAACTACAGTTTATATACAACAAAATATCTTCACAATAAATAGGTACAAAGCGATACTTTGGCAGTACCGAAATTTTTTGAAAATTTAAAATCCTATCTTGCATTTATGTTTTGGTCTGAAGAATATGTGACTCACTAAACATGAGATACATTGCAAGCCCGTTAATTTTTATAGCAATCAAAAACACTAGTAATATTGATGTTTCTTTATGAAAACGTCGTACAGTTTAGGTATATCATAAATAATAATCCCGCTAAGCTTATCACGAAGCAGTGGCTAAAATTAAAGCTCCAATCGCAGCGGCGCGTGATCGTAAATCGTAACGAGTCCATGATTTATGCGCACTACTCCACGCATATTTTTAGAGCATTACAAAAAACATCTTCAGTCTGGTGTTGGTAAAACATCGACAGAATCCAATTTAAAAAGCCCTAACAAAGAGTTACGAAAACAAAGTCGGCTCGAGTTGAAAATATTGGGTGCGTTCCGAGAAAATTACTGGTATCTGGTAGGTAGATCTACGTGTTCTAGATGCGCGAATCAGTTCGTAACACGTTTGCGTATTCTTCAGTTCTACTTGTACCTTATCTCTCATGTATTCATTTTTGTAAAAGTCCAATCTAAATTATATGTCTAGATAGGTATAGCTATCTATTTAAACGTTGTTTGCTAAAGTTATGACCAAAAGAGTGTTAGTTAGACATTTAAAAATTACTTTTCAACTAGTCGGTAAGTAAAAAAGACATACCTATAAGACTTCCCTGGTCTTGAGTGACAGAATAAATGTAAAAATGTTGAAACTATAGGAAATGCGGTAAGTACCTAATGAAGAAATAATCGTAAGAAATTACATTAACGTAGTTGTTGTTGTAGTTGTAGAGAATATTTATAAGTAGGAGAAATAGATATAAATAAATTGCACTCTCTTTGCCACTTACTAATAACCTCAAACTCAGCGTCTTTTTTTGAAAGAGAAACAAAAAATATTGTTATTTATTTTTCCTCAGAGATTCCTTTTATGGCCAATTACTGATGGTGGAATATAGAAGCTCTATTTCTTGGACATGTACCGCACTCTCATTGTCTTGATTTTTATGTCTCTCATTATACTTCAACTACAGAACACAAGGGGAAAGAATTGACGGAAACAAAACGTGATACAGTTTACTGATATTTGGTATGTTTTGCCTCAATTTTGTATTGAATTTGGTAGAGCGTAACATTTACAAAGGATCGTTTCGACATATCCCTATAAGTACCAATATTATTTGCCGATCATAAACTCATAATACGTATTTAAGGACAATTGAACAAAGGTAGGTGTGTCTGTTTACACAAGTGTATATTCATATAATATTTTGATAATTCCATACTGGTAAATAACTTTTGGTAAAATAATATTTTTTAAACAAAATAGGTATATTTTTGTTAAAAAATAATCGTGTTTAAAGATCTTAAAATAAGTGATAAGTAATTTATAGGCACAATATTGTTATCAAACAAATATTCTTGTAATTTTTTTCGTAGACAAAAAAATTCCAGTTAATTATTTAAATTCATTTTTTTTAATTTGAATTTGTATGTGAGTTTCAATGTTTAGGTTTATCAATTGAAAAGGTACGATTGAATCAATAAATAGTTATTTCGATATTTTGCTAATATTAGAAGTTTCAAAAAGCCAATATTTAAATGTCAATGTAAATATGTAAATTACCTAAAAACCTAATTGAGATAACCAGAATGATCTTGAAATAATTTTGTACAGTTAGATTCTGAAGTCAATGAAAATCTACACGAAATAGGTATAGATGTAGCTACCTACTTCTACAAATATGCAGAAATCGCGTTCCACGTATTAAGATAACGGCAATGTCCCTGACACTATCCACCTCTATTTCTTTCAATTTATGGGTTTATTCTTTTCATTTTAAAGATTTTATTCAATGTATAAGTATAGAAGTAGGTAAATATGGTACGCCAAAAGTGCTATAATATGAGCAATATAATTATGCTACATATTGTGTAGGTACATACAAATTATGATGAGCTTTATATAGAAGTTACAGGCATCTATTTGTGTGATTTGTCTATAGAGAAAACATGAACTCTGTCAAATATGCATGACCCACCTAAATCTAAAGTTGTAGAGAATAGAGTATTATTGGAGCATCTGCGCTGCAAAATTGAAGGCGTCCAATTCAAAGAAATATTCAAAAAATCCATTGCATAACAAAACCGATGTCTTTTGTCCTAGCTTTGCAGGCCTAACCCTTTTTTGCATATAATTGCATAACAACAGCTTAACGACTTCCTTGACTGAAATTTAAATGGGTTAAAGTAAACTGGAGCAAAAACTAATTGAATAAGCATCTATAACGGACTTTACCTAGAAAGGGTTTCAACATTGCGGTTAAATGTTAAACAATCGGTACAGTTATTGTGGAGGGTTTATGGTCGGTTGTAAATCATTTGAAAAAAAGACGGTGTGATGACGTCATAGGCCGTAAAGGTTTAACGGCGACCGATCAGCTGAGGTGTGGAGGTCGCCGCCTTGGTTGACCCTCGAGTTGCATGGAGACCTACATACGACTTGCCAATATTGTTGCAAAATTTTTGCATGTTGAAATATTGTTTTTTTTTCCTTTAATAGTGTAATATGAAAAAGATGACAGTTGTAGACTTTAAAATGTATTTATCTTCGTTCAATTACTATGTAATTAAACATACCTAATAGGTACCTAACAAATAGTCATTCAATCAATTTCTTTTGTATTGTTTCAGTGGTATAAGAGCTTATTTTACTGTCTCAGTAAAAAATGTTTCATGTGCCTTCCTCATTAAATAGAGTATCGTTTTAATTATAATGTATGTACCTACCTTTTTTGCATAAACCTTTTATAGGTAGATACCTATATTACCAGTATGTACCTGTACTTTGTAGGTATAACATCTTTAGTATTTTAAATTGGCTATGTATATTATAATAATAATGCCTACGGTAATGTTGCATATGTAATGTTTTCTACATTTTCGAAACGTTGAGATGTTATTGTCATATTTGCTTTTTAGCGTCCTCAATATAAATGTATCTACTTACATATTTTATTACTGTTTAGATGAAGTCTATTGTAGAGTCTGTTGGCGTCAAAGTTGATCATTAGGTATTGTCTCATTAGTATCGTTTGACTTATGACCTGTGCCAGGTGTTATTTATATACCTAAGCTCATTAACGCTAGTATAATAATGACTTCTTATGAATCTGTGAACTGTAAAAATACGTTAGCGCGCCGCTTGCTTGTTTTCTACGTGTGACTTTTGACCTATGTTTGTAAATCTTTATGCAATTAACAGGTAAAAATCAATATTGCTAAAGATATAATACCTAACTACACCTGATTCTCGTAATAAACTTATGCAAATTGACGCTTTTGATGCCACCATAATTTTTCTGTCTGCAATGGTTTTCAGTAGTGTATCGCTTTGTTCAAATATTTTCTTATAATACCTATAGTAGTAAAAATCGACCATGTTATTTGTGTTTGTGCCATTTGATAGTAAGGTTGGAATTTGCATAGTAGAGAAAATATTTAAAATTCGTCCAGATCCCCTTGCTCGTCTTGAGAAAAACTAAAGATCCTTTTTTAAACATAGGTAGGTAGATCACTAGAACTTAATGTAAATTACAAATACATACCTATAATTTTAGGGCTGAAAATATTTCATTAGGTAGGTAACTACCTAATAAAAAAATTTAAATAGATATTAAAACCATTTTAGGCTATATGTTTCGACAGAAATAATACTAAGATGTTGGTTTAAAATTAGAGATTTTTTATGGAGACCCGTTCATAATCTCCACAGGCCATATACAGAACACAATAATAATTTCTGAGCATGCCGTGCGATAACGAAATGGAACACGTCTCTAGGTACTCAGATAACCGGTGCGACTTTCTACGCATATTAAACTCGATAAACACAACGATAACGAAAGTCCATTGTTATAGAGAATTGCTAATCAAAGATCTCGATTGAAACTCATTTGAGACTAGAGATAACACTCCGAGATCGATTTTGATCGCTCTTAAGTTTCTTTGTTAAGCTAAATAGGATGCTCCGTAACTCGATATGCTCAATCAGTTGCTTATAGGTTCGGTAAACAAACATTGTTGGTTATCTATTGGTTGTAATGAATTTACTAGGTAGATACTATTTTTTGCTGTTCAAAGCTTGGTTACAGTAACTTGTGGACTTTTAAAAGCTGGATATTGTATAAAGGGTAGTTTATATAATGTTGTACAGTGTTCTTATATCAAAATGGAAAATTATATAGGTCATACGCATCATGATTATTTTGATAGCAAGCCTTCACTTGCGCTGTTAACCTAGTGAGCAAATTGTAAATCGGTGCGCTCTACATATCGCCATTAAAATCTGACTATAAAACCCATTATACCTCCTTTTATCGGTAAATGCTTCAATAAAAGGCACAAGTGTAACCGAGCCGTATAAATCGGCAAACTAAACAATGGCTACTGCAGTTTCGCTTGACATTTCTACGCGGCAAGTTTTTTGCATAGTGAAACAAAATACGTTATTTATCACAGTTATGAGAGCACCTCTCGCTGGCCAACACGTATTCACGACTTTAATTAAACTAAAACAGTGCCTCGTGTGTCTAAATTTGTTGTTGGACCTACAAATGTATTTATATACCGTGCTTCGCCCGAAGATTGTCCAGACGTGTTAGTTGTTTACTGAAACATGTGAGAAAAACGCGCGCAATCTGCTCGCCGCATATTCGGTGAGTGTTCATCCAAGTAATGTACTGCAGAGATTTATCATGTTTACAACGAGCCTCACGCGTTACACCCAATGCCATCTATGTAACCAATAGACAACAACTGGAGAACACGACAATGGTACGGCCGATGTACATGGAACAACGCAACACATAAAAGCCTACCACACGCACATGCGAAACGTGTTTTATGCGTAAGTGTGCGTAGAACTTTCGACGCACACAAGCGCTTGTGTCGTGCGTTAAACGTGCAATTGAAATGGTTCAGCCGTTCGCCGCGCGGTGGCGTTGATTCGATGGTTCGTGTCTGAATTGAAACGTTTCGTAGCCGCTTTGGGTTGTGGCGCCACTGTGCTTCTACACGTTTCTAACCAGAAATATTTTATCGTTGTCCCCAATAAGACTGAAATGGTTATCAACTTTTAGCATATTCGACTACCTTTTTTTTGTTAGCCTTAGTTTTTGTTTCAATATTGTTTGATAAAAAATACATTATTTGTATAAATGTAGCACATAAGTAGATGTGTAGGTATAAGTTAAAAACTGGAACCGAATGTTTTAACACATGTTTTATGCCACCCAGTTAGGTTTGACTCACTCGTGTGAATGCACGCGTGCATAATTGATGGCTGTGAAGGAAATGGGAGAGATGCGTTTGAATGTTTATGTATGCTTATAGAGTTTCATGCATAGCTAATATTATCTCTACTACAGAGAATGAATACCTACCACATAACTAATTTTATTCTATCCAAATGCTGTTTATTTGAATAATAACAATAACGATATTAAAGCTATTTATGTGGATAATATATTATGTAAAATTTGTAATTAAATAATTACTACTTATATTATTTATTCTCTCTATATTTTAAATAATTATCTTTTGACATATTGCGTTTACCTTGATATCTCTTCCCAGCTAAAAATTATATCTAACTTTATACTTGCGGATAAGTTTGTTACTTAAAATAATCCCATTATATCAAACTTTCAAAGTTATTCTCTGTATTTTCTGCTAAGAAACAATTCTAACACTAGCGTCATTCTTTTCCCATTATTTTAAAATGGCTCTACTTTTTGGATTTAGCTAAAGTTCGGGCTTTACGCGAGAGAAGCTCCCCTTGCCCTCTCTCATCTAACTTCCGCCATTACGGGCTCTTCCGTTCGTTCAATTTGAAATTTGAAGCTGATGCCGCGATATATGGCACCGCAGATTCACGGGACAAAGACTCGTAGACTTAAGACTTGAAACTCTATTGAATGTAAGCTTTGAGTATATTCGTGCCTTAGAACAACCTACTAAGACTTTAACTTGTGCCTTAGACCTACCTTACGTAGGTGACTGTTATTGTTTCGGCAAAATAGGTAGGTACTCTAGATCTATGTTTTCCTTAAATTAATTAAGTCGGTTATTCAGATTTAATTAAATAAGTACTTAGATTTAGCTTCGATATTGTGATAACAGTGCATCTATGATCGACTTCAGATAAGCCTTTTAAAATATTTTATTCAAATGGTAGCGATTATTTAAAATTATTTGAATCGTCTAAGATCTTCTTAGCACTAAATCCATGTTTGTAAAATAAGATTTAGGTATGTTTCACTACGTTTGTCACGTTGATCGGTTATCTACTTATAACATTTGAACTAGGATTTATGGTAACATGAAATATTTATTTAACCAGATAGGTAAAACATAAAATACATCTCCCAACATCTATCTCAGATGCTTCTCCGAGCAGTCTTAAAAATAATTTCTTACAGTTGCAGGGCACGTCCGTGCGTTATTTTAGACGAGCCAATTCCACCGTCTCGACTACACCGATCCTGAAATCCGAAACCATTCCCTTTTGCACAAAGACGAATAAAAGTACTGGTTGAATTTTGAAAAAAGTTTATTTTCTTCGCGTGTTAGTTGAAGCTTGTATGTTTTCTAAGTCACCAGATTAATAAAATATAGGTAATTATAACTTTTAGTGATTTTTCTTAAGGTATCTAAACAAAGGTCCTTAATAAACTGCCTGCAACACATTCTATAGCCCTTGAAGATACTCTTTTTCTATTAGACATTGACAAGACTTAAAATACATACAAGCTATTTAATATGTATTAACTTATGCTGACATTCACAATAAATCCGATAATATTGTTCGTAAAATTGCAGTTTCTCTAGTTATCTTTATATCCTTTAAACTACACCAAGATAGCGTAAGCCTTGTTACAATAGAGAATAAATTGGAACAAATTGTGAGAATTAGTCATATCGATGAAATATGTTTTAATTAATTAAAGACAATAAGCATATAGCCCCATATATTTACTTCACGGCTATAATACAATCAAGTAAGCACGTCACCGAACAACAAAGTACAAACTCTATATAAATCCAATTTGGTGTTGAAACTTCCGTAATTTTGCCACCCCTGGCGCTTCTCGTGTTGTAATAATTTCGACAAATATCACACGACTTTTGGCAACTATGTGACGTATCATATTGTTGAAGTGAATGAGGTAGCGCTATATACCTACTAGAGAAAGAGATAGGTAGGATATCTTTTACAAATACCTTTAGGTTTTGTAAGTAACTAAACATTTTAATAAATACCTAAAATGACACCAGTAATAAGTAGGTGCACATTATATATAATTAGGCTGATTACTTTTAGTTATAATTAAGTAATTATGTTTTGCATGTGAATTACCTATTACCTATACTTAACGTTATATACCTTTAATTTTTCAAATTTTACGAAATTTTTAAGGCATACAAGTCAAATTAAATAAATAATTTGATGATTGTCTAAAAACTAATACCTATTAGACACCCAATATCCTAACTATGTTGTCCCAATGTCCAACTAATTTTGTTTCATTTCTGTCCAACTTTTAGAATTTCGCCACCCTCATATCACACCACATGTTGTTTAGTTTACTACAATATACGATACAACTATTCATATAAAGTTTTTGTGATATCTTCATAGAGCAAATGGATGGATAAGGCAAAGCAATATCGACGCAAAGAGATCCAATTTGTGGAGCCCCATTTGTAGAAGGGACAAAATTTTCTAGGTAACTCGTCGCGTGTCACTTTTGTTTTATAAATATACTAGCTCAAATCCGCGATTTCACCCGCGTCAAAGAAGTAAAAAGGCATATATTTAAATATAAGTGATAACCGGTGCTCGTGTGACGGCACGCACGAGTGCGTGGAGTGCTCATGATTTTTACAAAATTGAAGTAGCCCACGTCACGCCTTAGACCTACAGCTATTTTTCAGTGAAAGTCCCATCAAAATCGGTCCAACAGTTTAGGAGATTACCTCAGCCAAACAGAGAGACTGACAAATAGATTTTTTTAATTGCATTTTTTTATAGGTATCGTGTATGTATTGAGTAAAAAGTTACTATTTTGAATTCACAAACAGACACTTCGATTTTATTTATTTGTATAGATTTCAAAAAGTTTTGATTAAAGGAGAAATGTTCTTGGAATATAAATAGTAAATTAAACGTTTTAATTAAACAACTCAAAAGATAGATATACCTATCCGTACACGTATTTAATACTAAGAAATTACAAACAACATTCTTCTTGTAGTGAGCGCAGTGGTACCAACGCCAAATCCATTTAGGTATTTCTGCTTAGCAGTAACTTTGTGCTGCAGTATCTTGACCTGAAAAATATGGTAAAACAAAGTACCTAATTATGAGTGGGAACAATACATTTGACTAAAATAAGACTGGCTTATATGGAATTGATTACAGCTCACGGGCTTCACCGAGCATGGTAACGTTTGCTAATTCATTTACATAAAAGTCTTTATTAAAATAAAAAAAATTACGCAACAACTTATGCATACCTATCCATACCGTAAAGAGATAGATACCTATAGAGGTATCGTGATGAAGTTATAGATACCTATCTATACCTTCTTCACGATACCTTAGATATTGTATCAACCCTGTATCGCACAAATATAGCTAACAAACGCAGCTTCAGCCAATATGTGAACAGGAAAGACGTCCAATTTGCGCAAACTCGAGACGTTCTTTAGATTACTTGTCACTATTTCTTTTATTATATCACTCTAACAAGATACATACAAAAAAGTGTTATTCAATACACTTGGGTTTTGCCTTATTATTCTCGTAACTATTGATTCTATTTTTGAGGATATATGTACTTTATATTTTAATGATATCAGATATTAAGTATCATATACGTTATACTATTAATTATATCAAAATAAGGTTTTATACTTACATTGTCTTTTTTGTTTAAATAGTGACATACCTAAAGCAAAGGAAATTAATGAAAAAAATTGCAACGAGTCTATGATTGACCTTGGTAGAGCTACTAGTTTGGATTAAGTTGCAGATATTAATTGATATAAAAAGTTCAAATAATGTATTTGTAGCTATAGATATACCTACTTATAGGTCGGCTTTGTACAGACATATAAACGTTGTGTTATTTTATCTTCTATTTACTATACTTAAATGATAGTTATTAGAGGTGATAAAGCTATAAAACATGAGATAATATTTTAACCAGCCCATAAATTAAGTGCAGTGTAATTTGTAATAAGAGATCAAATAAAAACTTCTCGCTGATAAATAAATACTGTATCGATATAAAAAATAATAAAACATAATTAAATAGTAATTGCTCATTATTATGGGATACTATTGTCTGCTTGTAGTGTAGGTTGTAAAAGTGACAATGAAAATTTCAAACTTATTTTTATCGTCTGTAGATACTATTATTTGTATTGTAGTCGTTTTTGCTATTTTCATACAATTTCTGGCTAAAGTGTACCAACCTATCCCATCTTTGATTAATTCAAAGATACACTCTTTTAGCAAATGTATGCCAAAACTAGATCTATACATATACCAACTTTTTTATCTGCCATAATATGCAAACAGATAAAAATGTGGATAAAGTAAATACAGATCAATTATATCTCGTAATATGTAGTATAAAATAATATATTATGATATTCGTACTTAGGTATGTATATGACTACTACTACACATACATAATGGAGCAACTTAATTTAGTTTCTTTTACTTATTAAAAATATTGCCTTAATCAGTTACTATGACGACATTGTAGATACTAAGAAGAATTGGGAAGACCATAACAATACAATATGCTGAAGACCAGCGACTGTTGCCAAATAACGCTAAATGTATTCGCTGAGCGAGTGTACTAATAAATTTCTTAATTTAATTAAAACGATTCGCCTCATGTGACGCCAATGATGCTAAAAGTCCGCCAACATAAACAAGTTGGGTCTCGACCAACGCAACAATGTTACTTACAGATAATACGTTTATTTGTCCGTTTTCAGTCGCTGAAATTTGATTGAAATTGAAAATTCTATAGTTATGAAAATTTTATTATTAGATACAAAGTTTCTGATTTACAAAATTAATTCTTGTTTTTTTTTCTTTAATTTCACTAGTAAAAATAATTGTATCCATCTGATAGTTAGTAGTTGTTTTTTCTATTCATGGACGTCTGAGGGCAGAGTTAAAATGTCGCTTCACACGTTAACACTGTTATGTTTATAACAGAATAATATAATAAATATATCATCGGATCGGAATAGTTATGTCTGAAAGTACGATTCCGGTCAATTACCTGTATATAGGTACACATACTCCCTTTGAATATATTAATTATATATTATGTATATTAAAACGATTCCAGACTATTTATCGTGCATATAGATGCAAGGAGTACCTATATATACCTACTCCCTGCATGATAAATATTTCATTTCATTTGTATAAGATGTCCAAATATTATTCATCGTTCTTTGAAATGAAGTCATTCGTTGAAACAAGTAAATATGTATAATATTCCCTTGGTTCGCAATGCTAGATTCACTGTCTGTAATCAGCTTAGAAAAGACGTAGCATATAGCACTATTCTGGTACCTATTTCAAATTTTACAAGTAATAATATAGTAATATGTTGATGTGTTTTGTTTATTTTGTCATAGAAATCACCTGTCTCATCAGTTAATTAACTAAAGCAGCTGTTTATTATAATGAAGTGTAATGGGGAAAATTCATATAATATTAAGTATTGATATCAATGCCAATATAATTTTATTTTACAATATTATTTTAAGGCAACCTTCCTAAGGATCAAATCCATTGGATCTTTTCGCAAAAAAACATACATACGAGTGGGTTAGGTAAAGAAGACGGTCAGCTTCCTTAATATTATATCAAATATGTTGAAGCAGGAATTCGCAATTTTCTGTCAGACGCGGGATCCTTGAAGATACCGGGGTATTCGAAAGGCTCATGCAAAATGTATGCCAACGTCGGTTCTTCGTAAAATTTGTATCAGAGGGGAATAGTTTGGCGTGTCCCTACTCAGGCTTCATATTTTTCATGAATGTATATCGAAAAGAATTTCTATTTCGTACCCGGGTGGGACAACAACAAAATTTAGGTATATTTATATTCGTTGTTTGCTTACGCCTTGTAATAAGGAAACTTGTTTGCTGTTGTATATAGTTGGTGTGAATAGAGAGAAGATATCAAAATAATTGAGGAATTTCAAACTGCCTCATTCAAGTAGACTTTGGAGTTTTATTACGGAAGTAAGCTTCAGATAAGCAATCTGTAAATTTCTTAATAAGAAACGTACGTAAAAAGGTGTTCATAAAACTCTTCTTACACGTTTATCAATATTTTACCTCTTTTTTTTACTCGACCTTTTCTAATAAATAATGCAAATTTAATAGAATAGCAATAGTGCCTTAATCAGTTCTTCTCGGGTACTACCTGTAAATTGTTACAACAAAAACGTATCGTCAAGCGATAAAAGTAAAAGTTAATATTTGAGAAAACAAAAAATATAACAAAACACCATTGTTACAGATTAACTTTTATAACACCTGACAAAACTCAGAAGCAAAACATGATTTAAAAAACACACAATATAAAAATCGTACAATTTTAAAGCCTTTATTTGTTTACAATGATGCAGTAGCGTAATATTTTTATGGCGTGACGTCTCGTTCAAAGGAGCTTAGTTTTTGTTGAAAGTGAAAGTTGATTTTAGTCGGTGGTTCAAAAGGATTGTAAATAGGTACTTTTATATTTTTGCTCTAAGAAATTTGACGTAATTTATCTAAAGTATGCACCGTGTGTAGGAGTTCATGTCTCTGCGTGGATATCATCTATGTGTGTTTTTAGACATCTTAATAAATAATAATCACAGGTACTATTTATGCCATTTGAAAATCAGAATTTGATATTAGTAGGTATATATATACCTACCTACATAAAAAAATATTATCTTTGTAAAATTTAGTTTTATAGGTACCTACCACCTTATTGTTAGTTCCGTGTTGATATTTCTTGCTACTGTATACTACTTCCGAATAAATCCTTTTCAAATTCACCACATTCATCGGCTCTACATTATTTAACGTTCCAGTTTTATCTTTCTCTACCTTTCAGCGAGATCTTAATGTCAGTTCACGCTCTCACATAAACTGTCCGCACTCATCGACTCGTTCAATGAGCTCTACATAGAGTGAGTAGAGTCAGAACTTTAGTTTTTTGTTTTGCGTATTTAAAATCTACAATTATCTATTTTTAATTGTTAAATTTCTCTTTTACTCTATAAACTTAATAAAGTAAAATAAAAAACCTAGGGTGGCTTGAAGTCATGAATATGAAGTTAAATATAAAGTAGGCGTAAAATTGGCGTTATTTTTTTTTTACTGTTACTTTAGTATGATTAAACCTCAGAAACTATTATAATTGTACTTATCATGCGATATCTCATTTACTGATTGCATTTTGAAAAACTATTTCTAAACATTAAAATACGCATAAAATTCACCACAAGTCTTCTTAGCAGATCACTCGTACACTAAATTATAATAACAGCCTCCCCGCTGCTAAGATAAGCGTAAAACTTAGCCTGCAGGTGAATGCAAATACCTACTCCAGACCTCCGAGAGCAGTTTAGATAAAAGCCCCTTTGTTTTGTCTGCATCCCTTGGCGCAGAATAAAATACGTATCTACCTAGCTAACTTCGAAGCTAAACCTAACAGTTGTTTTATTTCTACAACCATTATGACTGAGTTAGTGCTCAATACTGTTTTATTTATGCTGTGATGAACTTCTTTTTAGGGTTTCGTAGACAAATAAAAGAAGTGAAATTATTTATAATTTTGATATCACTACATAGTATAAAACAAAGTCGCTTTCTATTGTCTGTCGCTATGTATGCTTAGATCTTTAGAACTACGGAACTGCGGTTTTTTTAATAGATAGAGTGAGTCGAGGGGAAGGATTATGTCATTTAATGCGTGCGGAGCCGCGGAGAAAAGCTAGTTAAATAATATGTGAATAAGGATAAGTAGGTACTTACTGGCTATAATATAAGGTTACTGTTTACTTGTATGTACTTATACTTCATGTTTTGACCATATCCTAGGGGCTATGCTTTTAAATATAACTTTTTGTAAAAGGAACAACGTAGCAGAAAACTTATAAATATACGTTTAAAAACAGACTATAAAGGCAGTAAAAATATTTTTTATTGGATACCAAGGTCAAGTAGTAATTTAAAAAATCTGTTAAATTCTTGATATTATAAGATTACTAACCACAGCAATAAATTTATCTTCCACGAAGAAATATCAACCTATTTTCGCTGGTATCGAACCTGCGGAACCATTCTTTATCCATCTGACGTGTACCTACGAGTACCTTTCTAACAATTTATAAGAAAATATTCTCAGAGACTGTTACAGTAAACGTCTGAATGGAAATCCACGTTGAAGAACGAAGCGAAAAAAGAAAATTTAACAAACTTTTCGATCAGTTTTTCGAAACCTTTTAATATTATAGTAATAGTCTATCATGAAAGTTACGCGAGGCGTCACATAGTCTGACGCATTATGTAAATGTTTCTTTTAATCTTCACAAAAACAATGTGAGTCGGAATGATGGCTAATAGGCGAGACTCGATGCAAGTCACGAATGAATCCAATATCTACATGTAAATTTGAAAATCTTGTAAATAAAATCGTGGGAGCGACGAGCGGGCAATTTCTTTCGTTTCCTCGTGATGAGCCCTGTAAGAGAGAGATTGATTTCATTAACATGTTTGCTATATCTTCCTATTTCCGCCAAGGGTTGTTTATCTTGAGCGTGATCCAATAAAGTTACACTGGGGTTTGTCATATATAATCATTGTGCGAATATCCCCAATCTCCTTATTACGTTATGACTTTCCTTCCTGTTCTACTCATAGATATGTGTGGTTCTTTGTTGGCTTTTATTAAGACTGCTATTTCCTTATGTAACTAAAGTTGCTTGATTAAAGTATGTTAAGTAATATTACTCCATGGTTTATACATTTTAGTATGGCATGTGAAGGGATTGTATGCAAATGTGCTTACATGTTCTTTCGTAATATCCGATAATAATTCTGCACGTCGCTTCAACCGTTGGTAAGGACAATGTCGACGCAAGGACACGAAAACATGTGTCGGCAATTTCTAATTAATTTTATGTGTCTGCTTCGATGTTTTACGAACTGCATCTGAAATATAATAAAATAAAATGTTAAAATAAAATAAACCGAATCTACTCACGATGTTATCTCAGTAATACATTGTAATAGTTATTTATAAAGTTGTACCTAGTACTAATATTAAATCAGTAGGTAGGTATTCCACTCAAAATTATTCAGACCGTCTGATCCTTCGAACGTGATCGACAGACAAACGAGGCACAGAATCTTTTCATCAAGATATTAGGCTTATTTTCTTATTAAAGTCGAGTCCCACTTATATTTTACGGCGTAACTAGAGACGAGCGAACTTGTTTTGGAACAGCACAAAAGGGTCCTGAGTTCATAAAGGCTAAAGGCAAAATGCAGTTGAGTCGATCTCTATGCAAATTTAATAACAGTTGCTCTTAAAATTACAATATTTTGGAGCAACAAAGTAATAACAACGATCATGATTTTTTACCATTCATGTTAATTACATGACTTTAATAAGCTCGTTACATTTCGTGAATTATTGTAATAAATTTACACAAGATATTATGTTCCGAAACGGTACCTACGCAGGTGAACTTTATTTGCTACTTATTGTATTTTTTTTTATAAAATAGAAATAGTCAACTTGCATGCAGTCTACCTGATGGTAAGTGATTCATTAACGCCCATATATATTAAAAGGAAATGGACTACTTCTGAGGACTGAGATGGTCGTTTTGTGTTTAATGAGCCTGCATTAACACCCTTTCATTGAAACGCATGAACTGATTCATTAGTCAGAAATATGGTGCCGTACTGCTTCTCCTACCTGAACCCCTTAACTAGCTTTTGCCCGCGGCTTCGCACGTGTTAAATTACATATTAACCTTCCTCTTGAATCATCTATCTATTATAAAACCGCATCAAATCCGTTGCGTAGTTTTAAACATCTAAGCATACATAGGCACAGACAGTGGAAAGCGACATTCTTTTATACTATTTAGTGATTTACTACCTATATAGCTACGTAAGTATATGTAATACCAATGAGTCTTGGTAAGATTCTATACCTAGCCAAATATATTTGTATTAGTGTAGGTGGATTGTATCTAGTAAAATATTGGCGTAATGAAAGTAAAACGGTAGCATCCTCAATTTGGATGCAGGAGATATTGTTATGAATAATTTGAACATAGTAGTAACTAGGCTTAACATTTGAAATGTCATTAACTTTAGATAGCGAGTGACCTCGTTTCCACTTGGAGAGTTCAGTGTCTAATTCCCTGGGCGCCGATTATTGTACACGGGCGATTAATATTAGGTAACTATTTTGAAAAGTCTTAATATATCTCAATTGTCATTTTTGATAAGCACTTTAGAGTAATATTATGTACCTACTTAGGTATATAAATGTAAAAATGTTATCTAAGTATTAGGTAATGTATTTTTTTATTATTATTCTCCATATCTTTTACATTGTACAAACTTCGATCTGTAAAATTATACCTTCTTAAAATTATTTGTATTTTTGCTAACCACGTAGTCCTAATTTATTGTTACGCGCCCTATATCTACGTTAGGTACCAATATCTACATACAAATATTTAGGTGTTTTTTTCACCAGATTTCATAAAAAATAATTTAACTTCTCGTTCGGTCGCCAGTCTGTATAACCCAAAGAGCGGACCTAACGTGAAATTAGAAGGGAAATAGGACGAGATAATTACCTCCCCGCGCTTCCGTCGGCCCTCGCTGCCGAGTTTAATCTGTTTAAACTTTTATTTACTCCGCTTACGCAGAATTGGGCCGATTAGCGCAAAGTCGGCTGAGAAACTTTGTTCTAAGCTATGTTGAACTTCGCTACATTTTACAGAATATTATAACTGATATTATTCTTAATTATGTGGTTCCAGGAAGTTTACTCTAATATTTGACTGAGATTAATAAAGTTGGTTATCTATAGTAAATGGACATATCCCGTTCTATAGCAAACAAAAAAGTTATATCTATAGCTGAAGAAATTATTTATAATTTGTCTACCACGGTGGCCCTTTTAACGGAGTTTGGGTGCAGTGAATCCTTTTTTGGGATAGAAAAAGGCAGACGCAATTACATGAGGCGTTTAAACTTTGTCTTAGGGGGAACGGGACGCAGTAGAGTCCCTTGTCTTCTCAGTAGACGTAATTTTAGATACCTTTTAAAAAGATTCAGTTGGATTAAATATTTAATTAGTTTCTAAATCTAAGAAAAAAAATGAAAATTAACTTAAAATATCCCTTTAAATAAATAAAACAAACAACCGTAGACATAAAAACGCAAAATATTCACCCGTATTTTTTTTAACATTAATTAACATAATTTATATACAAGATAAATATTTTGATTATACATGGACATTGATTTAAAATAAGACAATTTACTGAATAAAATACAATTGGAAGATTAAAAATAGTTTAAACATTCTTTCGTGACTCACTAAGAAGTTCTGTTACGTTTAATTAGAGACCCGGTCATAGCATCGCAAGCATTCGGACCATTTCAGCTTTAGTTAGGTATCTGTCCGAGCAAATACCTCAACCTCCTCAATTATTTGCACTTAACTTGCTACTACACAAATAGATGTAGATACACAAAGGTAGGTATGTAAAAAGAAATAGATACACATACCTATAGTTAGTTATACTTAGTTATAATTACTTATAAGTAACTATTAATAAGTAGAAATAACTAAGTTGGTATAAGTAACTTCTACTTAGTTATATTCATACTTAGTCATAATTACTTATAAATAATTATAAGTAACTATGAGTAACAAAGTACTTAGGTATAGTTATAAGTAGTTATAAGTAATTATAACTAAGTATAAATAACAAAGTTATAGAACGATGTTTTAACAGCAACTACCTACACAATTCGAAAAAAGGATCCTTTTTGATTTTGTTTGTGTTTTTGTCTATAAAATAAGCTACGCATCAATTAGGGAGTTACCAGTCTAATGAAGGATATTATAGTAAGCATACTATTAGGCACCTAATGTTCTTATTATAGTTGTGTTACGTTACAACAATTAAACTTAAAAAAGGTTTGTCTGGTCATTATACTACTTAAACATAACAAAACATGGAGTAAAAACAAATTTTACTACTTAATTACTGTAGAGTCATTGTCTAACTATAGGCTAATTAAATTTTATTTCTTAATAAAGAAGACATTTATGTAAATTATAATCTATGGTTGCTTGTTGAATAGGTATGTCTTAATTTATTTTATAGGCATATGTAGATATAGATAACGATGTTTATAATTATTGCCCATAGATTAGTGTTATTGCAAATGGTAAGGATTTCTGTGACTAGGTACATTACATTTATAGATAAATAAATTAATACTAAACACGTTGTTACGTAACTATTTACCTATATGAGTATATATCTATGAATATTTGCTATTAGACTACCTACTTTGTGAGGTAATATCAATAAAAAATTTAAAAAAACGCTTTCTACACTCATAGCCCCACAGTAGGATTGTCTCCTGTGTCGTGGCTACCATGGACACACACATACACGAATACACAAACACCCAGACCCAGAACAGACATCGAAATTCATCATTTAGATGTCTATCTGGCCGGGAATCGAACCCGGGAAACCCATTGCGAGTCAGACCGGTATGGTAACCGTTCCGCCACGCGGGTCGTCAATTAAATATTTCTTACTTCCAAAATTTTATTTAATAATTTCATTAATAACAAAACTAAACAGTATAGATAAGAAAATTTCAATGTAAACTTTTCAATAAACCAAGGACTTGGATTAAAAGTACAAACTGAAATAAGCTTCAAAAAAGCTTCCTATTCCTTTGTAAAATGCACTTGCAACGCGGCGGCCATATTACCGACCTTTCCATCCCAAAACACGTTTGCGTGCAACACATACCTGTCTCTCTCACACTCATTTCAAACTGCATATCGTTATCTCTTACCCCCGAGCCCTCTGCACCCAATTAGGACAATACGCATGCGCGCCGCGTCAATGTCAAATCAATCTTTGTAGGCTGATGCAACCAGACATAATTTTAGTATTACGTTTCTCGTATATTTACTTATTTAATATGAATGTTTTGTTACAGATTTATGGAGACAAAAGCGACGTTTCAACGTAATGAGGTAAAATATCTTCTGATTAATTTATTAGGTATAGGTAAATATATTAACACATAGCTACCAATACGAGTGGTAGAGGATGGTACCTACTATTTGGAGGCAATTCTCCGAATATAAATATACTCATTAAAATATATTAATACAAAACCGTCAATTAATCCGTTTGAGACAACATAGAAAATTATTTACATATTCATGAGACAAAGATTTAAATAATACCTACTTACGTTTCTCCTAGAAGAATTGATCGCTTCGTTCGTACGCTTGTTAAATATTTAGTCATAGACGGTAGCAAACGGCATATTTTTACGAGTGGCAACACGGACTCATTACTATCTTATTACACACGGTGTCGGCGGGCGATGAGCCCAAACACATCCAATTTCCCAACTTCCCATTTATTGATATTGACTCGAAGAGGACGCTCCGTAAATGCTTCCGACCCGAGATGTCATTTTGCTGGAAGAGACGAGCACTACAGGTATTCGGGCTTGGAATTTTATACCTTTATTTTTATATAATGAAGTCAATGCTGATGAATAGCTATACCTACTGATATCTAATTTGTTGAGCGTAAGTAGAATAACTTTAGGAGATTTATTGAGCAATATATTTGACACATTAAATTATAAAATAAAGTTACGTGAGTACCTGCTCTACGAGATGACGAACTCTATGCTTAAATGTGGATTTATTTATATAAGAAGGTATTACTTATAACCTATTTAGCTTCACTAAATATCCAAAGAACCTATTTAAATTTTCAGTACCTATTACTTTCATTAATCATAATTTAAACCTAGATCAGAAACTATCTAGCAAAAATGTCTAGTAAATCTATGATTTCGATATATCGTGATATCGTGGTATCACTTATTACCATCAAACCTAACGCCAGATAAGCCTACATCGGGACGTGACTTGTGAAAAATAGACGTTTTGCCCCTGGACGCCAATTTGTACACCGCCCGCGTAAACATCAAGGGAACTACGAATGCCTACATAATAAGCTTCATTAGTCACTATCTCTATCAATGTGTGCGTACAGTTTAGGTTAACAGTAACACTACGTGAAAAACCACCAAAATGTCTAGGTAACTAGTAGCTTATTCGTTTAATTTAATCTTTTTTATATAAGTAGAGTCAACTACAGATGGTTTACTTATTCAGGTAGCTACATTTATATATCTGCCTAATACACTTTGTATTACGCTGTTATTTTGGATTAATATTGAAAATATGACAGAAAACAACAAACATAACTAAAGATAATCGTATATTTTTAATTAACCAGCATATTAGGTTAAATACCTACTTAATATTCGTAAAAATAACCAATCAGTGTAAGTTGAGGTCGGGCCAGAAAAAACAAAACGCTCGAGGGTCGATCGCACGATATTCCTAATATGGTAATGCGAAACGATATACGAACCCAAACTCGATATCACGACTGGTCGACGAATAAGGAGTTGTGTTCACAGGACCAATACAATCTTTGTTTTTCTTATTAATTTAATTAATTAGGTGTAATGACTTGCGTAGATTAATAATTGGGAAAAACTATTAATGAACAATATTTGTTATAAAAAATAATTTCAGTTTTGTGCAAACATATTTTAATGTACGCTTATCTGATGGAACTTTTTGCAAAAATAGAGTAAGTTTCGTTTATCATATTACCAAAGAAATACCTTGTTTTATATTGAATACCATAATTATTAGTGACTTTACAAGTTACTTAAAAAAATAAACAATTAAATACATAAAATGCTTATAATTTTTATAGGTTAAACACCTTAAAACTAATTTTCTGCATACAAAGTTACAGAGAGCTCCACTTGAGAAATTAAACGTTCTTGTGGAGGCAATCCCTTAAAATCTCTGCAACGTAATAACGTATACAACTCTCATATTCTTACAATATCAGACAATATCTAATCCTAACGAAATAGGTTCAGGATTTTGTTGGTATTTTGATAAAAGTAAATTGCCTTGATCAAGTCTTTTAAATTTTTATACGTACAGAATCTTCCTTACTTTCTGAATGTATCTTTTGGAGACCCACGATTTTTACAGCTATGAAATGATTTTGACTTTGAGTTGACAAATAATAAATATTTATAACTATGCTTTGATAATTACATTACAGTCTTGCTTGTTACGTGAGAGTATATTTGTAATTAGGTGACCCAAAAGTTTAAACTTTAATGTTTAAGGCTTTTAGAGCATTTCAAAAACTTGACAGACAGACCGCTAACCCTTATTTCTAGGAGTAAAATGTAACAGAAAAATATACTTGTTCATTTTAATGACTCATTTTTCATGCAAAGTTCAGCTATTTTCCGTAAATGGTGACCTTATTTGGAGAGAGGGCTGAAGCCTGAGACTCTATTGATTTTATGTGACACAAGTTAGCTAACTGTCTAACTTCCGTAGTATCCCTTATTTAGGTTACTGTCGTTGCGACATTGTTTGGAAGATATCGGTTTGAAGAGCTCTTTGTAGAGATAGTCATCATAATACAGGTAATGTTTCATGAAGATAATAGTTAGAAATCAAACATTCAAAACTAACAAACAGTATTAAAGGTACCTATGGGTTTGTAATTAGCTAGGTAGGTACCTATTTAACTAATAGAAAAATATGTAAAATTTAGAGGACTTAATTAAATCTAAAATCAATGACACTCACTCACTGAGTTGGTATTAAGTAGGTATTCTGGATACCGAATATTTACTCTCAATGAAATTTCTATAACGATATTCCAAACAATTGTATTATTTTTATAAATATTTGCCTGCGTGGCATTTCAATTAATTTGCAAAACCAATCTGCTTGTACTTCGTGAATGTAATCACGCGAGGGTGCCGGCTCGCCCGCATTTACATGCGTAATTAATAACAAGGCCGAGAGCCAGTGCAAAAAATACCAACGCTAGATTTTTTTACTAAACCTATCAGAGTAATATTATAGAATATTGATACTTTATCATACTTCTTTAAAGTAGTATCGATAAACTACTCACGAACATTACAGATGTTTAAAATTTATTTGATGGTCATACCTACTGAGGTATTAAATATCTCGTGTCAATAATAAATGAGGTACATTTTATTGTATTAATCCCAAGATCATGACCCGGATAAAATTAAAAACAAATTATTTTATCCTTAGTTACCAATATGAAACGACCTCTAATATCAAATACATTTCCCATTAATTAACTACAAAAAAAAAATAAGTGGATTTTTTTCATAACAATTAAATCATGTTTGTAGTTGATACCGAATATCTTTGCATAATATCAAGCGTGTTAAATGCAGATCGAAACGAATGTAAAAGTATTTGTCGCTTTTTACTATCTGAACTATCAACTTAACTGAATTTCGTACAAAATTGGAACCTGTCTGCGATAGTGGAATAAACGAAGCCAATCAGAGATAAACAACCTTCGGTCCACAGCGTGCCCGTTTCATTTGCATGTCGAGCGGGTACACGGGACAATGGCGGCTCACCTGACTGCTCGGGTACATAGCAATTGTTTCGTTGCGTGTTACTCTCACAGTTTCCATTACACACGAAGTTATTATGAGAACTTGTAATAGGTAGATTATTATTGCTTGATTATTTATGTATTTTAAATGATGGTTTTAACTCGTTTCTACTATTTGTTTTGATAATATCAGTTATCGTTTGAAACTATTTTTTTCTCCTTTGCAATCTTTTGAAAAAAATTAGAGACGTAAATTATTTTACCATTTTGTATACAAAATACAAATTTACTTAGTAGCTCCTTGTTCACATTTTATCAATTTTTAACAACGGCGAGGTATTTATATCCCCAACAAGCATGTCACTGTCTCATCAGTGGTTTTGTGCATAAACAGGCCTCGAATCTACACTCAGTAGAGTTCAATAAACTCATTGAACAGCTCCACACACTGTGTAAGTAGTCTAATATTTTTCTTTGAACCATAGTAGGTATTACGTGTGACTAATGATAATAAAGTTTGAATATATTGTACCAGTCTACTGTGTCTCGAATTCCAGGTTCGATCTCCGGTCGTGTTTATTTTTGTGTTTTTAATAATTTCATTTTATCATAAAATATATATTTTAAGGGCGCTGGATTTCATCAAAAGTTTTTTATAGTGTTAATTAGGTACAAATAATCAATTTTGGAGCAGTGTGGTAGAGTACCTACGCTCAGTGCTTGCCTGAGTTGTAAAAAAAAACCCATACGCAGCTTAGCAATTAATTTGTAAAGAAATACACAAAAAATATGTCGCATAAATTATACTATGAAGCAAGGTAAATATTCGAACAGCTTTGACTAAAAAATCAGTGCTCATATAAAATACGGTTTGAATTTATACGACGAAATATAAATATTATTTGTCTAGACCTACGATCGTGAACTTTATAAGGTTGCAGCTGCATTTGCGAATAAAATATTTGTTTCGAAAAAGCACCTTGTATTGGAAATATGTTCGCCATTCCGTAGAGGACGATCGGGGAATCTTGATATGAATTGCTAACGTTGTTGAGACATGAATCGCTTGAGAAAATTCATTTTAAAAGAACGTTCGTATAGTGTACGGATTGGATTCTTTTTTTATGTTTAAGTGCTTCGTTATACAATTTTGATGTAAACAGACCTTACCACTAGGTGGTACAAAATATTTTTCCTATTTCGTATCAAATTTAGTAGCTATTAGGTTAATACTTTTTCATTGTTGAGTATTATTTTATATATGTTTACAAATCCTTAAAATATTTTTAAGTGAAGAAAAAAGTGAAATTATGTTATTTTTAACTAATTATCTTGGTAGATATAGTAAAATCGCAAAGTTAAAAAAAACACCAATGTGTCCGATGTAGGGTACATGGGACATACTTATTATAATGAACCTATTTTTTTCATGACAAGAAAAATGCGACAACAATCACAAATATAGGAATTGAAACTTTGTGAACCTTCGACCCAAAACAGACGTAGGCGTCTCTATTTGGCGCCAGAAATTGATAAGACGAGGCATTAGTTACAACAAACCGACATTACGGTAACAAACATCTTGTCCTGGTAATATATGGACTTTATCAGACAACATACGTCTTCCTTGGACGTGCGCTTCAATGAGTTAGCCCTTTATCTATACCAATTTATACATTATATTAGTATATGAAAACGACGATTGGTTTTGTTTGATTGTTATTTAATAATTGAATCCTAAAGATATCAGACCTATTCTCAGATTAAATAAAATTCTAATTATTGTCTTTCAAAATCTGACCAATTTGAATAAAAACGGTTAATATCTACTTCATATTTTTCACATAGGTACCTTTTAAACCGTACCGTAAAATTTACATAACTTTAAATTTAAAAAAAAACATTTAACTTGTAACCTGCTTTTAAACTATTCCATCTACATAATTATTACCTGTAAAAATACATGCATTCAAATAATCTTAACTAAATTAATTTCATAGAAAAATCCTGACTCTCGCTTCATTTTTTGTTTTCTTACATATCAATATTCTCACCTACCCGTAAAAGGTAGAACGAATTACATGTTCCGAGTTGATTTGATGGAAACAATTCGATCTTACGGTTTCAACTAACAAACTAAATAACAGAAAATACGGGAAGGCAAAAATACGCTGCTGAAAATCCGAATTGGAATCTATACCATTATACCGTTTTAGGTAATAACCTTACACTGCTTACCTACATAGGTGTGTACTATTCCAAACACTATACATTATATAAATAAATAATAAATAATAAAACCGTTTTCATATACCTAACAAAAATGTTCGATAAAACTAAATTGTAAATACATACTTATTTTTAAATTGAATAATTTATTACAATTAACTACTTAACTACGTAACTAATTAATTAACACATTTTTTTTATTAATTAATATTCACTTTATAGCTAAGATAGATAGGCAGGTAGGTACCTGTCTCTACAAGAATAGTAACTATCTACACTTGAATTAAAATTAAAAAAAAAAAAACTTGTAATAGAAGAATATTGGCTTCTAATTCTAATAATTTCTAACAATTTACACGAAGTATTATAGACGTCCACATGAGTCGAAATGCATAATCTATAGGTAGGTAGTTCTAGGAGCCGGTTAACGGAACGGGGGCCGTCGTTCCGAGCCTATTGTTCCCGTACGTGACCAAAGCTCCGGTCAGCAGTACTGAAACTGATAGGTACGGACTGATAGCTTGGTTCTGGTAGGTACTCTGGTAGCTAGGTAGGTACAAAAAGTGAAAGAACTTTGATTTCGATAGATATGGTAGGTACTAGAAAAAATAATAGGTATGCGTTTTAACCTTTTGCAAATAACCCTATCGAACAACAGTCGAAAAATCACCTTACAAAATTTTAAAATTATGTAGGCACTTACGGCCTACGACATCTTATATGCATAGCATCCGGTAAGTCCTTTGTAGAGCATGTGAAAAATTTTGTATATAAATATGTACTTAATCATATAAATACCTACCCATGTATGTTTAGATGCTACACGTACACCGTGTAGCATCTAGTAGGTTAAGTACGATCGAGAAACATTACCGTCCTGTAATGTGGTAAAATGTAATATAAACAGGTATACATATTATATGGATAGATACAAACTTATCTAACTTAACTTATTAGAACATCAAGTAAAACAGTACTGAATTCTATCATATTATATTGTATCCTCCTGTATATTAAAAATGATTAATCTATACCATATATTATATCTAGGTATGTCGGACTTCTCTACAAAATATCCTATGCGGACGTTGACGTTGAAACTGTTTCGAAGATTCCGATCCACTGCAATTGATCTTACACGTGACTTCGAAAATTTAATATAGGTATATTTCGTTTTGTTTACCTTAACCTATTTGCGATATATAGGTACCACAATTTATTAAAAGGTACACACGAAATTTAATTTACTATAATTCGTTTTTGTATACTCTTTTACTCTTGCGGGCTCATTTAGCGAATGGACACAAGTTCTTACCCTTTCCAATAGTTTTCTTTGTCATATTATTTCAAATCCCCTGGCCATAGATGTAGTTAAGTACAAAAATATTACGTTGTAGGTCCGATCTGAACTAAAAGAAAGGCGACTGCGTCTTATCGGAACGAAATGGTCCCGAGAGATGACGCGGGTAGCTACCGGTAAGAGCCAACAGACATGCCTATAGCGCAGGTGGGCGGGGTCGTAGAGTAAGTAGAGATATAGAGCTCGAGTCCTAAAGTTCAATTTTATAATGGTAGAAGTTTTTGTTTTTATTTAATTTTTTGTAACAGTATTTCTGTTTTATTTTAAGGTCTGCGATAGATTTAGTTTTTTTTTAATATAGGTAATTATGTGTATTATTGTCTTATTATTGGTATTATTTATTGATTCGTTTTATGTTTCAAATTTACAAAGTAATTATGAGTACTGCAAAGGGTACGCAGCTTAGTTTTCAATATCACAACAGTAGGTACTGTTGTGATATTAGGGGATGGTAATAGAATATCAATGGGAAACCTTTACCACTTAACACTAGACGGCTCATCCTTATTTGTTATTTTAATTAGAAAAAACATTGTAAGCAACGTCACTTACATTAATAATATCGCTATTAAGATGAATTTCAGTGTGTCATGCTATATACATAAATCAAAATAGTTAATGATCTATTTAATGGCACATGCTAAAATATTAATTTTGCTGCAAATGCATACGAATTCTTTGTGCCGTATCTCTCCTAAGACAAACTATCAATTATATTTTAAGAGTCTATTATTTTACTACCTCTATGTCGGGGGTGGTGCAGATATACAAACGTGGAGGTGATATGGGAGCATGTTTTATATTATTGAAGCCCGGACCGTATCCACTGTTTACCTTGTTTACAGACAAATGAGAGGGGGTAAAAATCCTCCTAAAGGCCTTTTGTTGCGGAGTTTTGAAATGTTTTTGTATAAATGTTGTTTGTGTCTGAATTTGGCCCTGGATATTATTAATGTAGATATTATGATAAGAACTGACTAGTTGTTGTGTTTTATGTTGTTCTAATTGTAATAGGTATACTACTCGTGCTCAATAATGAGATTAGTGAACAGACACGACTTTATCAAAATCAAATATTTTAAGATTACAAGAAAACTTAAAAAAAAGAAAAACAGTCAATAAGTAGGTATCGCTCATTATAGTCTTATAGCCACATAAAAGGATTCTCTGTGGTAGGTATTGTGCCAATACACATAGAAATTACCACGCAAATTAATATGTTGCATAATATTATCTAGTTATAGATAAGTACCTACACACTCATTAATACCCAGATAAGAAATCTATGTTTATTATTTAAATGTCTGTCTAGCCAGAACCCTTTGTGCAACAGACCAGTATGGCGAATTCGTCAAACACGTTGACATTAACACAATATGTTTGTTATAAAACTATGTGTTCTGGATTTATATAAACAAAACAACCGTGAATTTATTGATAAAAAAACAGATACCTACATTATTTTTTATGTTGGTAGAAATAAAACATAAAATATAATTATGTTATTTAGCTGACACTAAGATATTTAAAATAACTAAATATCATAAATTAATTAACCCTCCAAATCTGTTATATACCAAATGGAAATAATCTCAACATTGTATATAAACTAAAGCCGGCGATGTCATATCACATTTTGCTTTCATAGGAACAGCGAACAATGTTTCATATACGCTGAATAAAACAAGAACGTTGTTTGGACAACATCCCTGATTATATTTGAACAAATATTCCTCGGATCTCGTGTACACAGTATAATAAGTCTCTTGGGCCGTCAAATGGAGTCGACAGAAAAACCATCGTGTCTTGTAGGGCATTCTTACGTCTTACGTGAGGCGTATAGAATGGAATGGACAAAGGAAATCTCTTGAGCTGTATTAAGGTGTAAAGGTGGGTACCGATTCCCAAATGGCTAGGTTATTTCCCCCGTATTGTGACGGGATATCCAATGCATTCGAGAAATTGAAAGTCAACGGCCGAATGGAATCATAAAAGAAAATGTCGACGCAGCGCGAAAAATGGAAACCCGGTGCAGGTTACCTACAAAGTTTTGACGGATATGGACTTCTTACTCTGCAGAATATTACGTGACTATTTCATTTGGAAACAAAACAAATTGCTGACTTATCTTAATTAACTTAGGTATGTGCACTTGCTAAATAACGCACACATACACTGGAACATTTAGAAGTGATTGAAAGTCATGTCATGAAATCAACAAGTTTATAATAATTTAAATTAATTTTATATTCAACTGAAACTTAAAACGTGTATTAAAAAGGATTTAAAGTAATTATGAATTGAAAAAATTATGGGTATTTTTGTTCTTTATCCATAATTGATCTCATGTGAGATGTCGAAGTCTTGTAAAAAAACTTCAATTATTATAAGCAGATAATTGTGAGAGGTACTCATTAAAACAAATTTGATAAGTAATCTTCGGTAAATGTCATACGAAAGAATATATTTAATCCAAGTTCCAAAAACTGATGCTGTGACAGTACAGTTTTGCGAAGAAATTTTGTTTTGAAGTATCTCCCCGAAGGCCGCGTTGTTTTCGTAAAATAAGCCTTCGCGTGCTAGCCGGAAAGTCTGTTATCTTTTATTGATATATAAAGATGCTGTATATTGGGAGATGAAGGGAAAATGTACGTAGTCGAGTGAGTCTTTAGGTTTGAAATAGTTTGAAGGGAATCTTATGTAAAATTGAGTACATTCCCCACCGCCCGTTGAGATGGGGCCGCCAAATATTGCGGGCTTTATTTATGTCCACTTGAAGTTCCCGTAACTATAATAGCGGTATTTTTTGCAAAACAAAACCCGTATGTATTTATAAGGTTTAACTTGATGAATACTTTACGAAGAATCATCTCGACCCTGGATGAAAAGTTAAGTTACGACTTTTCCTACATTTTTATATTTTACACTTTTGGAATTTGTATAAGGAATTTGCTTTTGTTAACAATATTAATACCTGTACCTTTCTTAGTATCTAATGGCAAAAATATATTACAATAACATTTAAGTAGCAATGCGATTGTGACAAAGATATCGCTTCTTATTTTCCATTTAAATTTATTACCAACTATAAAATCATTAGGTACCTCATACATCTATAAAATAATCATGTTAATAAAAACTTTGATTGACATAAATTATGATTACATTATGTGGTGTTGTATTGTGTAATACGTACCTAAATGTAAGGGAATTTTAATTCAGATACCTTATTATATAATTACATTAAGGTTATTTAATATGTAGATGTTCTAAAATTATGATTCTATAATATTCATGTGATTCATCGTAAATAAAACAATCAAAATACACAAGTAAAAACGTACAAATTTAAAGCAAAAAAACGACAGCACAAAAACCTAAAATTACCCACAGATCTGTACCGACAATATATCCTCAGATCTAAATATTCATACGCCTATGATAAAGCGTATAACGGAACATACACATCAACGTGAACATATTACGGGTTCCACTCGGCGTATACGTCTCCGTATCCGTAAGCTCTGCGTCGCAAATAAGCCCGAAGGCTTTTACCTTAAAATCCGCGGGATTGCGCTGATCTATCTTTCGCCTCCACTCTGATTACCATACACTCCTTTAAAGCCTACAAAGTACGAACATAGACTAGCTCTGCCCCGTTACTTCGTTCATTGACAATATAACAAAATAATACAAATATTTAACGCATTAGTATTAAATACATAGTACGTACATACAAGGAATACCTGTGTGTGTGTTTGTAGTCGCACTTCGTCCGCACAAACGAAATAATACACTAAGTTAACCCATTAGTGCCGGAATATTATATAAATCCACTCGTTATGGGTGTCTAGATGATAAATAAAACTATTGTCGAAATTTTATGGTTTTATGGCTTTAACTTAGCAGCCTGAGCAGAAGAAAAAAATATTTTTCTCACTTTTTCTTTGAATTTCATTAACAAATCGTAATATAGAACATTTAAATATAGATTATTTATCATACTTGTACGAGGTCATTATTTTTGGCCAGCCACTTTACGAAGCGCAGAAGAAATTAATTAATTCTTTGGGTATAATTTGTCTACGTTTCCCGTAGTAACATCATTATGAGGTATTCAACATATTTAAGCACAAAAGGCAACAATTGCGTTGCTTGTCTCATAAATTATAATTACCGGGTAATTAACACTAATGAAGCTTCGAGCTAGGCCAATCGGTGGATTCAGGTCGTGTTTAGTTTTGTCATTTCCATTTCTGATGCCACCAGGTGTTTACGATATAATTTGAATGACCTTTAGGTTTAATTAAGCAGGTCTTTCTAATATCCCATCATATTTTACATTAGTGCCTAATTAAGTTAGGTATATGTTTTTTTGTATAATGTGTTATCTTCTTAAAATACTTTCATGATCACCCTTATTGTCCCACTGCTGATCACGGATCTCCTCTCAGTGAGAGGCATTTTAGGCCTTAATCCACCACGCTGGCCAAGTGCGAATCGGTAGTCACACACCTTTGAGATTTTTTTAAGAACTCTCAGAAGTACAGGTTTTCTCTGATGCAAAAGGCAAAACATAGTGTAAAAATTGGCAGTAATTTTCTACTTTACAAAATTCTACTATAAATTCTACTGCTACTACTACTACTACTAAAAATTCTATTATACAAATTATTCAGCATTGATGTATTCGCCTTGATAACCACTTTGTAGTATGATTGTCATGGTCTGATGACGAATATAAAATGGATCCACATTCCTGTGATCTAGTAAATACTTTAATATAGTATTGTAGGTACTGTTATATCTCCCTTCTACAGTTTTTGTATAACTTTTTTATTTTTATTGAAGCTACCAAGTAATTATTAGTACCTATTAAGCATGTGAGTAATTACTATCAAAATAAAGACTTCTCTCTCTTACCTTTAATTTTGACTTGCCACGTATTTAATCTAAGAGTAGGTACGTGTATAAGTAAGTTACGGAGTTATGCAAACCACGAAGGATTAAAACAATATTTGCAACTCCACCGCGAGGGGGAGCCACGTCAATTCCCAGCCTCTTTGTAATTGCGTTAACTTTAATCAACTTTAAAAGCCGTCGTACCTCACGCTCTTTCATATTATGGGCTATTTCTGCTTATTAAATCAAATTCTGAAGGGCAAATGAATATGTCAAAATGTTAAGTTTAAGAATGTTTATTGGTAATAAATAATTGTAAGTATTGTGTCTTTTTTCAAAAATAATCATAAAATAATACAGGTACCTAGTAAGTACCTTCGAGTAAAAAGGATTTTTTTTTAGTAGTTAGGTACTTATGTAAAATACAGCCTACAATTTTTTACCATGCCGGTCATTGAGCAGTTTAAATTAATAAATGAATGAAACAATTAATTTTAAATATTGTATAATTATATAACTTTCCTTGTAATATTTTAAAAAGAAGTACATATCCATACAGAATTATCTTTCTTCATGCAGTAGTCAGCAAATTTAAAATAACTCTTTAATTGTAAATGAACGCAATTTACAGTAAACTCCATGTAGAGTTCTATTACCTCATTCCGATACATAACACCCTTAATGCACTGCACTTTAAGTGCTTTAAACGTATATGCATAGATACGTAAGCTCTATATTCAGCTCCGTTAATGCTTGCTCTACGTAGAGTAGCGGAAAAGATTTGTTCGAGTAGTCAAGATTTTTATACTCATGCTGTGAACATTTAACTGAGGTGCTGGTAGTAAGTGGTAGAGCTAAAATAATAATTTATATATTTAATTATTTCAGAAAATAAATCTTTTAAGGCCAAGTAACATAAAATGTGCACCAAAATTTTTTTTTGAACAATCAGTTATTTATAGTGAGCGATTGACAACAAAAATACTATGCACATTATGTAAGTAGGTACGTACATATATACCAGGTGAAAAAAATGATAAAAAATAAATTTAATTAGATGCATATTAAATAAAAATGGGCCTTTTAAGCTGCTACAATGAAGATCTCGTCATGCTCAATTTTACATAATTGACTCTCCATTGCTTTTTATCAGTATCTACCTAAAATTTAATACCAATGTGTGAAGTGGGTGGGATAATTAATTATTCACGCCTAAAATATATATTTTGTACGAGAATTTAAACGAGTCCCACTTAAATTCTTTCAATATTCAAGTACACACAACTAGCTTATCCAAAGGCATAAATTATTCAGTACTACGACTGGAATCCGATTAAGATAAATATGACGTACGCAGCGGTTTCTAAAATAACTTATCGTTTAAGGGCAAAACGAGCAACGCTCACGAAAGCGGCTAGACTCTCAATCGTACATCATGGCGATCGATCCGCGAGAAGATAACATCGGTACAATTGTTTGTACCTGTACCATTTCTTTGAAGCTACGAGTAGGTATCTACATATATTTAAAATTTGGTAGCTCTCAGTAGGTATTTTTATGTATCCCTACTTGTATTTTGGTAACTGCTTTTTCATTTTAGGATTAGATAATTTATATATTTTTAAAATTAATTTATGTTTTTATATTTTTAATATTGACGTATTCCGTTTGACATACATACCTATATACTTACCTTGTTGACTATCTACCTTGTTTACCTAAAATGTTTGTCATTGTACTATGTATTGAATATGTTGTTTTTGCTCAATATTATCCATCTGCCTGAACCGCCTTAAAAAGGCAGCCAAAATAAAATTAACCGGTTCTGATTATAATCTGCGAATAAAACAGATATTTTACGCGGTAGGTATGTGCTATATTCCACTGCTGTCAACGCGAGAATGCGAAGCATGCCAGTAATTAAAAGCCAATCAGCTACCAATGAGAGCTTTAAGTAACCTTACATCCGTCGTGCTATAATTTATCAGATTGATTTAACAAGTAAGGTGAACATCTATATTATAATCGTGAATGTTATTTTATACATTTTTATAGTAGTTTATTAAAATGTAGAAAAGTTAACTGGTTTACGTTGTATTTCCGGTTTTCAATTGAGCGTTGATATTAATGACTTTCTAACTAGACGGTACATTTTCGATATGCCTGGTAGTATAAATGAATCTGAAGATAGGTACCTACTTATAATCTTATAGGTACATAGGTACTTATATATATTTGCCAAATCAGTCTGCTCAACTATTTATTTTTGAATATTATTAGTATGAATAATATAGATAGATAAGGATACACTGAATAAATTGGTTATTGTACTTTATATTTATAAAAAACAGAGAATAATTATCATTAAATTAAAAATTACATATTTCTGAATAAAAAATTGCTCGAGGTTTCATATTTTACGGAGTTTTTTGTTAGAACATAATATATGAAATAAAAAATAAAAATCTCACCGATACAGCTTGGGTGAAGACATGGTAAAATTACTTATCAATATACCACAGTAATTACTAAAAATTATACCTAGTGATACGTTTAAGAAGAAGTTAGGAAGTTTACTAAACGGTACGATTCAGCTGCTCCGGTTTAAACCAAAGAATTTATATTTAGAAGGGTCCCAAAAGCAAAAAATGGGGAAAGTTTAACTCCATTGTGTCACCCCAATGTAAAAACTGGGCCAATAGGGAAGAGATACTACGTACAATTGATTTTTTCCCACCAATCGATACCGTTTCACAAAATGGCCGCGATTGTCAACGATGATTTTTTGTCTTTTTTTTTTAATATATTGCACGAGAAAGTTTCGATGGGATGCATTTAAATTGATCCAAGGTATGAATAATGTATAGTTATAGCATAGCTTAACCTAGAGAATAAGAGTCGTACCTTTTTAGTATGCATAGTTAAATGTCTATATTTGTATAAGTAAGTTGTTACCTAGTTATTTATTCTCAATCTATAAATTAATTGTAGTTAGAAATAATTTTACTCACAGGTAAATGAAACCTATTTATTAAAAGGTATTTTTCTTTTATTCATCATGTAAATTGAAGTAGATATTTAACATAACTTGAAGGCAAAGGATATCTTCAAACTGGCACATAACATTTTGTAATACGAAACATTCTTTCGTCACCATACACTTATCTAAAGATACGAGTTTATTCTGTTTGCGGACCCGTTATGGTCTGTGTAAGTATTTCTTATCGGCTCAAACTTGATCCACAGGATACGGATATGTTAAGTATTTTATGCAAGTGGTAAGTTCTCGCCGGGTATTATGCCTATAGTTATATAATTCAACTATCCTAGGTACAGTTAGATGAAGTTAAGCGCTATAATATGCATGCTTCAGTATAATCAAGTGCCTTTTTTTGATGTCGTTGAAAAATCAACGCCTTTTAGGTTGTAGTTAAAATAGTCTTATTTAAAAAACTAGATATATTTAATAAGCAGTCAGTCGAAATGCTTACTGAATTTATCCTGACAGTACTTAAATATCTTAACAATTATTTTTAAGCAGGGACATTACTCAAGGATAAAATCTATCAAAAAGTAAAAAAGTAGAGGATCTTTATATTTTTTACACCTACAAGTAAAATGTTTAAACGTAAAACAAATCTTAAAATTGCCGTAAATTAAATTTTAAAGTAAAATAACAAAATAAATTGACCAAACGTAAATTGACATTGAATAACAGCTGGAATAAAAAATACTATTGTCATTTGTTTTTATCCCACTTTTATTTTAGTTACGCTTACTGATACCTTTAAAATAAGAATATAATTTACACGATGTAGGTACACTCTTATAATAGGCATCACTCGCATCTCTAATGGGGCTTATGTACATAATTATCTATATTTACTTATACCTATGTACCTATAACGTTTATTAAATAGATTATATCTACATATCATTAATTAGAATAATCACACTTTGCAACAAATAACAGTTATTAACCTATGGCTGTCTTTGCGTTAAAGCCAATTAGTCTATAATGAATATACTTATCTCAATAACCGTATTATACCACATCAGATAGGTATCTATATAATATCAAATGCCTAAGATACAAGTTTACATAAATAATAGATTAAATAACGATAAGTAAATGTAGCAAATGTTAACTGCATTACTGAACTCCATTTCCGAGATATTAACATAATCCATACTTAGGAACATTACAAATAAATAAAATTGAAGTGTCTGTTTGTGATTTCAAAATAACATTTTTTACTCAATGCATATGAATGTAGGTATACACGATACCTATAACAATTTTTTTTTTCTGTTCGAGATAATTTTCTAAACGGCTGCAACCAATTTTGATGGGACTTTCACTGGAAGATAAATGAAGATCTAAGGCGTAACATAGGCTACTTTAATGTGTGAAAAATGCATTAGCGCGCGCTCTATATGCATGCGCGCTTCATCACGAGACAACCGGGTATCACTTCTGTTTAAATATTTATGCCTTTTTACCTCTTTAACGTGAGTAAAACCGCGGGGATCAGCTAGTATCTAATATATTCATAAAATCATTAAGGTAACTCCGTAATAGTGAAATGTCCTTAAAGACAATTATTAATTGAAAACAATTACTTCATAACTTATAAGGCATAGGTATATTTATTTAATGCTTTGTAAAATCGTTTAGATCTATGCAAACGGTATATTTATATTTAAAAAGAATTGATCTGTATGATTTTTGTATTCAATATAATTCTTGAATGAGTTTCATTTGCAATCTTAAGTGATACAATTAACCTTAAAGAAATAGGTTGTCTTTTGACTCCACAATACTTTAAAGATAATTTGATCTTCTCTTTCTAACACTTTGAAATCAGTCAACTCGTTTTTATATGTATTATTACTAAGCAACAATCTATTTCACAATGTGAATGGTAATAATATTGTTTCCGTTTTTTTTCATAGTTCCTTATACAAAGTTATGAAGATCACCAATTAAAACTCTTCATATTTCAATATTGAACTTCTCTATTACACTTAGCACGACAAACTTATCTTTATCTCAAACTCAAGTCTAATATCTACAAACACCGGCACTAAATAAGTATAATACGAAAAAAGTAAAACATGGAAGCCTACGCCATCTATTGCCCGCGTAGAATAAAGCTTTCTTACAATGTGTGCTGTTAAAAGCATGTTTTCACTCACACAACTCACGGAACTGCTACGAGTTTATTTACTAAACCCATGATGTTACGCTACTATATCACTGTGTGCGTGTAACACGTTCCTACACTAACTGTACACTGGATGTGCGTTAGTGTGTATAGAAGAAGTAAACTTGAGTAAACACACAGGCACGCTCCTATTCAACAAAGTGGTTGGGTAAAACTCCACGACAGAACACGTAGCGACATCTAGTAGGACTTTCTTGAAACAATATCACGACCGTCCTTTGGCAGAACGACGCACATGAGTTTTCTTGTAAGATTAATTAGTTTCAGTTTTTTTAATCTCATTGGAATAAAATGAATGAATAAATATTTTCATTATACTATTGGAGTTGAAAATTAAATCTTGTCTCAAAATAGTAATTGATTAACAACATGATTTTTTTCATTCAATCTTACGAGACAAATTACGATGTTCATAAGAAGTATTTTTAAATACATAGTTAATTATAGGACTTTATGTACTAATTGATGTATATATCGGTCTGAATTTTGCTTACAACTCAACAGTACAATATAGTGAAGCTGTTTAAAAATAATATCACACTTTGTTTAGTCACAATTTTATAAAGAAAAAATGTATTATTGTTTTGTATTAAACCTACTTTCTGTAGTTTGTGGCTATTTATAAAGCACAAACACTTGTTAGTAGGTACAGCACCATGTTAACTTTATTATAAACGTAACAACATTTCAATTTATTATTATCACTGAGTCGTCGTGAACCGATTATTGTCCCATTGCTGGGCGCGGGTCTCCTCTCATAATGAGAGGAATCACATATCACTGAGAATTGAATCCAAATATACCAGTGTACGTAAATATTAGTTAAATTTCGAAAGACAATTTCGTGTTCTATTACATGCCATGTTAACATAAAATGTAGGTATAATTAGTGGCAAGCAACATATGGCCCGCAGACCACATGCGACCCCTCCCTTTTACGGCCCGTGCCAGTTAAATAAGTCTAATAACGTAAAGTAATAATAACTAATTACAAATATTAAACTTAACACCTAAATCGGACCTCTATGTAACACTATTTATATGAGGAGATAAGTATAATAAGGATACCTAGGCGATATAATAATACTCTAGGATCTTATAATTTCAATACTCATTTTTTTTAATTAGTCTATAGGTAGATATCTAACAAAAGTTTTTAGCAATGTCATCTATAACTGCGACCCGTCCTTATTTTATATAAGAGCATCTTACCGATATATGTGAGCAGTAAAAATGTATTACATTATGATTACGTTATATAAAAAAGAAAGAAAACCCCCTTTTTTTAAAACTTTTAAAATTAAATAGATAAATAATTTTTCACTTGCGTCTCTATACTTTGCGAGCGTCGCCTAAAATAGAACAGTTTATCAAAGAGTTTTTTCGTAGAATGAGATTGGACTCGATTTTGTACTAATAATTCGAAAGACTAGCAAACAAGTAGGTATAAGTCTTAATTTTTAATATCGATATAATATTTTATATGCTTTGACTACTTAATCTATCATGATATATTATTATAACTCCTGTTTTGTGACTCAAAAAGTTGTTGAAACTTTTTGAAATCGTAATATATTAACTTCTCATTATACAAATGACTTATTAAGAATATTTAGAATTTGACGAATGCCTACCTCAAGAAAACAAAATAGTTTTGACTAGATCTCTACATACGTAGGTACTTAGTAGTTCTTTATATTAAACAGTCTTAATAGCCTTTTACACTGACTACCTACTATGTAGGTGCAATGAACTAAATAGTCCATCAGAGACAAGTATGGGCTAAAACGTTTTTTATGTTCAGTATCTTTACAATTTCGTTAACGGTACATCCCACATCACGTCAGCTCGCGTAACTTGTCATACAAGTATTTGTAATTTACATAATTTATGACGTTACCATGTTGCTCAATTTTTAAATGTTATTCGATACAATACGCTTCATTCAGTTAAGTTTTTAAAACGGGACCACCCACCGTCTTACTGAAGAGTGGCCTATCTGCGTACAAGATAAATTTAGTCATAGTTTCATTAGTTAAACCTATTTAAGAGTAATATAAGTAAGAGAGACAAACGATTCCATTTAATTCGAATACCGAGTTAAGGTTTATAAAACGAACGCGTCAAAACGACACACGATGTGAAGTGTTCTCGCGTCATAAATTTGCGTAATGTTGTGTCTAGTGTAGCTCCAACGAGCATGTCGAGCGCAAACGAATTTAGAATTATTTTTTCGTAAGCCAAGGACGTAGTAGCGGACACCTACATTTTGTATCGCAGCCAGATTAGTTCATTGACATTTCGTAGACGAGGGGATGGTGGGGTCGCGTTGTTTATTCGAGTGAGAGTGAGAAGGGGATAGCGAGCTAGCAAATTGTCGCCAGCGTCTCGTGGTAGCAGGTGGCAATTATTGGCGCTCACGCGGCCGGCTGCGTTTGAACTTTTGAAGGTCGAAAAATAAGCGTATCAACGTACCTATCTTCAATTATGCTTGTGAAAAATTTATATGTCAAGATTGGATTTTGCGCCAAAACATGAAAGAAAATATTTTTGGGAATATTTTTAGCTGCCTTCGTTATTTTTTATTTCATTCGTGTCAATGACAACACCGAATTATAATCCCTTTAATGTTTTAATTTTAGATTGCAAATGATATTCAAAAACCTCAAAGGAATATCTCGAAGCATCAAGTTTTGTATAGTAACAAACAAAAATAATTCGCCACGTCTAGTTAACCTTGAGGCCGGTTTTTTATTTACCCATTACGTCACAGATCGTGCGACTCTACCCGCGGCGTGCAATTATTTTGCGCTACGTCTTAAGATTTGTTATTTCCGCTAGGAGTATTATTAAATTGCTAATTTCTGCACATTGTTACTATTTATGGTTATTACAGTTTTTTTTTATAAATTAGTTACTATACTACTAATAATATATAAAACTGATAAAGGTCTGAAATGTTTAGGCAGGTACCTACCAAATATAGTTTCATACCATGTATTTAAATAACTAAAAATTACTGGTTACCGATACATATATTATTGTATGTATCTCTAATACAAAAACATGATAACCGTTGTAAATTACAATACAGTATAAGTGAATATATATTTTATTACAAATAACAATCGCATTAATTGCTTACCAAAAAGATAATAAAGCAATGGCACCAGTAGAGACACAGTTATCAATATAGTATATCTGAACCAAAATTAATGTATAATACATATATTAAAATAAAAATTTAATGCTTAATACAAGAACTATTTGTTATTATTAATAACATGATCATGACAAGTTTTAAAAAAGGTAGAGTTATAGATCATTATAACTTCAATTTTTTAAATCCTACTTTGAATAAATTTTAAAAATAAATCCAAAAACCTAAAAACGAAGAATATACTCATTAATAAATAATGACTAGATATGATTTAAAGTGCTTTCTCTATAAAGAATTAATATTTAATAGAAAAAAAAACTATGGTACCTATTAATTATGTTATCATATCTCTATTTTAATAAAATCAAATAAACGTCAATACTAATTCCTGTAATCTTCATATAAAAAAGATCTAATAGTAGATATTTGCCCTAAATTAAAGCCTTTAAGGTCATACAAGCTTATTAAGGTTTCTTAGATAATACTAGTATATGTTATCTCTTTCTAGTTTACCAGTTAAGACCACTTAGAAAAGGGACGGATATAAAGAAGGGCGAACGTCCTTTAAAAGGCTTTGTCGGGAAACTCGTTTTCGTCGAATGCTTCGGGACGTTGTTTTTAATTTCAATACAAAAATTATTTAATTTATTTGTTATTTAAGTTTACTGTTGATCGTAATGCAATTAATATTTATTTATTTAAGTTTAGTTTAAAAGTAATTATATCTTTTATCAATTGTAGCATTTACTTTATAAAGATGTATAGATAGCGATAAAATTTAACTTTATTTTTTATAAATTACTATTAATCATAATAATAATACACATAGACCTGCAGAATATATTTATAGGTACAATGATATTAAGTTATATAAATATAATATAAGGTCAATCATAGGAATAAAATCATTATCACTTTCCTTGCAATTTCTTGTTACTTATGTTACTGATGCATTCATTTTAATTTATATTTATCATTATCATATTTAAAAACGTAAATCCTGTTTGAATATTTTTCTTTCATTCAAATGAATCATTAATAAAGAATTTTCTCGTTTAATACAAGTATATTCTAAAAGATTTCACTCTAATTTCAATAGAATATTTCTAATCAATCTTTGTCTATATTATTTGCACAAAATACCTATCTTTAAACACATGTTTGATACTTATTTGATGTTTAAGTCATACATAGTAATTATTATCTTCATACACAAACATCAAAATAATCCAAAAAGATTAATGTAACAGTGAAACAGTACTAAAATATTTCAATTTCTTATAAAAATATTTAAAACTTTCTTCAACGTCCCGAAGCATTCGGTTTGATTTCGAAGAACCTCCAAGGATTTCGGATAGATGGCGTTAGGTTCCACCTAATGGCGCTCTCTCTTCCCGCCTACGAAAACTAATTTTCCAATACGTTCTCAAATTTCGATTTTCTACTACAATATTATGCTCTATTTCTAGGCGCTGCCAAAAATAATAAAGCTCAGATTTTGAGATAGCTAACACGAAATTCCTATGAATAAATTTGTATAATCATCTCTATTCAAGATTACAAAAAACAACACAAGAGGTTAGATATACCTACAAGATATAAGATCATCTTGTTTGTTGCGTCTTTTGTTGGTAGGTATTAGTTTACTGAAAAAAAGTCTGGTCATAATTAAGTGATTTACTCTATGATTAACATTTTAATGTCATAGTATCTACCTACGACCTCCACAAAAATACATGCGTATTATTAAAATTATATCGATAGCAAATTTATGGTTTTATGTCGTGTTATATCTTATGCGAATTTATGATGCTATGGGACTAATAAGAAACTGTCCCGATAAAACATAAGCCAAAATGTCTTTAAAGATACTAATATAAATTGGGGTTGCCTAAGAAGATTAATAAGATGTCTATTTGAAAATTTAAACCGTGTGCGCGTGACTAATCCGCTGTTCTTTAATGATGCTTAGTGACCTTAATGTTTCTATTTAATTATAGAAAATGAGAGAAATGCTAGAAATAAGTTTGATGTAGTTCCTAGATCAAAAGGTGTTGCATAACCGAGGGCGGCTGGGCGTCCCGTCGCTATATTTATACCCACTCACACACGCGTGATTTAACGCATGCGCAAACCAAATCCGCTTGTTTGTTGGTAAACAGCAATTGCAATGTTTGGTCGATAATTCCGCCCCATGGAATAATAAGGGATAGTATAAGCCGGACGAGGCAGAGGGCGTTGGCGACGCGCCCGCGTCTAATTAAAATGCTCGCTACCTTTCTAATTAGACGCCACCTGGCTCATTCCAACATACCTGTTGGTAACTGTTATATTAGCTTAACAGCTTTACCTTCACCTCGTTATAACGTTATTTATATTTACCATGATTGGTGCAAAATTAGCTTACTGGTTAAATATTTGAAAATGTGTTACTTAATATGTGTTTTCACACAAAAACTTGTATATTATACTAATTACCAAACGAGATTATGTTAATTTTAAAGGTGCTAAAATGCATTTTAAACTAAAATATTTAATTAAAAAGTCCCACCTGAAAGATTATAAGCTTGATAAATTAGTAGATATATAATAAATTATAATAATTATAAGGTTCTATTACAGATAGGTATGTGACATTGGCATCAGATAATTATAATGATAAGTTTAGTCGTTATTTTAAAAATTATGATTATTTATTTAAACACTTGATATCAAATTATATACCTCATTAGGTAAGCTAACAATTAAGTGATTTTTATTCGTGGTATTAGTTACAGATTATATATAGGTACACTCTTGGAATTACATATTTCATTATTTATTATTTTTATTAATAAGTTAATTGGATAGGTAACTCAAAGCATTTTGGTTAAAATTGTAGAGTTATACTAAAACTTATGTGGGGATACATATTTAACCTTTATTGACGTATTTGCTGATAAATAAAATGTACAAATTTATCTACCTACTTTGTATAAATTGTAGAAGAGTTTATTTCTAATTAAATATGCTGCGAAATGTGTAACTCCCTTAAGATTCTTCTGGAATCGTACATTGAGTGTCCCGGGAATTATTGAAACTATACAAACACTAAGTTAGTACTATGAGAATAGCACACGTGCCTAGATATGTACCTACCTATAATTATATATCATTATAAATAGTGCATATTAGTATTTTTTAAAACCCGTAACACTAACTCGGAGATTCAAGCCGTAGGTTAAAATATTGTGTAGAATTTTTTTTTTTTTTGCAACGGTAGGTATGTTATATAATATACATAAACCCTTAAATAAAATCTATCTTTTACCTTTTAAATAAAAATGACATTGTCAAGATAGGTATGTCGTTATTCAAGAAGGGTATCAGCAACCCGTTTTAAAAGGAAATACCTAATTAAAAATTATCAGATACATACCAAATTTGTGGGCATTTACGGTATTTTATTTTGCAATTACGAAATACATAAGATAATGATATTTTATCTAAGTATAAAAAGGAATTAGTCAAGATAAGATTTTATATTTTGTTTATTATATTATTATGATAGACATATTTTTAAATGTGCCTATGGATAATCTTAGTAATTCTGGCTAATAAAATTAATCGAAGTTTTACGATTACTTATAAATAATTAAATAAAGTAAATAGTATCACATGCAATCAATTTTATATTCATATCTCGTGTTAAGTGCAGTTAGAAATAATTTCAAACATATTCATATCGCCTGTTTAAATTTGTCATAATTTATAGTTTGATAAACTCTAACTCGGTTCCAATGATATCAGCTAATGGCTGGAACCGCACTCGTGTTCATAATAAATAACATATCAAACATAAATATAGTCAAGAGTTAATAGCCGTCTTTATTAGTTCAGACACTTAGTAACTGTTAGGGTCATTAGAATATACTAATTAGAGGTTTTCATGCAACGACCATTCCTATAAAGCATGTACAAACGTATAGCTGATCGATGTATTGGCGAAGCGAATATTTTGAAAATAGGTGTTTTTGTACATATAAATACCACGTGCAGTTTTATTATTAATATTTATGATCATTTATAAATTCCTTGCTGAGTAAAAGCTATGTGTACGAAGATATAAACCTATATGTACACAGGCAATTACGATAAAGATAATTAAGTATGTTTAATTTTTCAATTAAATGCATTTCTTAACTTACGGAAAGTAAGGTATTTACCTTAATTGTTGAATACTTATTTTATCTATAATGCCTTTATAATTGCACCGTTTTTATAGGTATCAGCTGGAGATATAACCTTTGCGTTGCTACTCTACTTTTAAGAGTTAGCTATACCCATAACTTTACATGAACTATGCTTTAAAAAAATCCGCTTAGTCTTGCAGTTCTTAATAGCTTGACATATAAAGGGTTTAAGTTTCGAATCTCAGCCATGTAATCAAAAATCTCAATTCTGAATTTGTATACCTACTTCTGTTATGCGTCACATTTAGTCCTATATTTTTTCTGTACTTATATAACAATGTCCATAGCTTCCATGACGAAGAATTCTCTATATGACTATGGGTTTAAAAAATGTTAACAAATTATTAATTATTTATTATCCTCAAGGGTAGCAACCTTGTTTTACGTTTTATTGTTTGCCACAACATTTACATAAAGAAATGTAAACTATGTACCTACCATTATTAATTAGTGAAGGTGTGGAATGCTTTTAAATATTTCAAAGAAAATGTCTCTCGTGTCAATATGATTCTATGGAATCTACGTTATGGGTCCCTTTCAAAAGATTCTTACCTTATCTGCCATGATATATTTAGATCACTTAAGTGTTTTGAAGCGTCATCTAATGGAGTTTTTAAGTAAGTTATTGAATGAGACCTATGTAGGTAGGTAGAAACTTGAAAATATTTTGTATGATACATATGATACATAACTCATGGTATACATTTAGGTTTAAAGGAATAGGTATTTTTAACTTTTTACAAAACTAATCGTCAAGAGTAAGCACCAAGCAAGCAAGTGTACCTATGTATAAGCAAGCGATCTCCTAGAGCTCCTATGTTATTTAAGATATGTAGAAAATACTTGAGACTAGCGCCAGTAATACCTATATGTATTCATGTTTGCATGCTTGATAAATGTTCATACATGTAGATACAAAAATAAGATGAAAATATTTAGAAACAAATCTTGCGAACACGTGTATTGTATATACATGAACACAATCCCAGCAAGCGACGTGAGGTTCAAACTTCAGGTATGGGGACTTGGGGACGTCCCCACACCCCAGAGGGTGCACCCGTTGCATTACATCTGCATGCAAATACCCGAATTTGAGATCGATTCGAGAATATCTTTGTTCAGTGAGTTTTGATGAGATTCTAACGGAATGATTTCTCAGTTTGCGCTAACGAGCTTACATTGTAAATTGGAGACGTGAAAGCTTAGTGGTAAATAGTTTGGTTTAAGATGTTTTAGTTAAGTTAATTTACAGAGATATACCTACCTATTATCTCTTGTAAAGAAAAAGTTAAGGCTGTTTCTGACAAGAAAATGTAAATAAAATTTTAGGTTAAATATTTCAGTAGGCAAAAAATCCAGATCTAAATCATCTAAATATAAACAAGTAACTACCTATAAGCATTGATCTACGTATTGTAAATATTTGTGATTTATATGCTGTGTGAGCAACACATAGAAACTTATAGCTAAAAGGGTATGTAACTAACTGTATATTCTTTACGATACAATACAGTTATGTATTATAACTGTTTTTGAATAATGATAGACAAAGTAATTAAGTAAATAAAATAATTATTTATATAATTTTATCGTTTATTAACGCAGTAAATAAATACCTACTTATATTAAGGATACATTTCAGGTAGGTACTTAGCATTTCTCAGACATTTTACACCGCGGATAACCAAAACACAACGCGTTAAGTATATATCAGACACTTTACGAACGCCATAAAAAGGTATCGCAACATTTACAGCATCGAATTACCTAAATTGGCTTAAATAAAACCGGCACCTATAGCACTTAATGGGTTCGAGCTGAAAAATAAGTGGCCACCATCTAATTGCAAGTTGGTTTTCTGCTAATTTCGTTGGCTACATTGAACCGTCCAGACGCTACGGTACATTGCGTCTACGGAACCCTACAAATTAAAGTTAAACCTTGAATACTGGTGCCGCTAAACAAGTCTGAGTGCCTTGTGCATTTCTCTGGAGACTCAATGTGCAGGCGTCAGCGGGTTCACTTGACTATTTTACCTGTTTTGTTTTAACAATACATCATTTGAAAATATTTATGAATCAAAATATATCTCAACAATAATTTTGAGAGTAAATAATTACCATTTAAGATGCAATAAAAAAACGATTAAGTAAACTACATATTTTTCAAAAATAATAAACAGTTGACTTATATTTGGCTATTTATAACTTTTATAGATTCCAATATAATCTTGATACAAGTACCTACTTACCTATTACTTGTGATTTCCTTAATATAGGTACCTAGGTGAGTTTTTAAGGTGAATCGAGCTTCAGTAGGTATCTACGTCTAAAGTTTAATGATAGTGGGAATTAAAATGTATTACACGCTTTGTTACGTACGCTATTCTCCTGTACTTACACCACCCCCAGTCCATTCTTTCCGAAAACTTCCACTCCGTTACCGTCGCAGCGGCGTCGTGGCAACGTTAAAGATATAAACACCGTCCAGACCGCTCCAACTTTTGAAAATATCTCAAAACTAGAAAATTATGAGTTGAACAACCGCGCTTAACATACAGATTACCAAAGTTTGTAACGCACTTTGGAAGTAAATAACATTTTGACATGCATTTCGGTAAAAGTGTTAGTACCCATTTTTTAAAGAATCTCTTCTTTTACACGTCTTCTTTTATATATTATTCGACTTTGTAGATAATAGGTATCTATGAAGTTGAAGTTTTTGACCTCAGATTTATAAACTAAAATACCAAAACGCAATTTTATTAATTAGAGATTTTACTCTTAGATCTTTTATTTAATGAGAATTCACAAATAAATTGTACATTCATTTGAATGGGTCTCCAGTAAGTAATTCCGTTAAAACATCGTCGGAATGACTTAATTCCAGTAATTGCTGACTTCGAGTTCAAATTAAATTGTAACAGAAAACGGTCCTGCCTAAAATTAATTAGGCGACTGCGATATTACAAGAGCATTAACAAAACAATTATCCAGTTATAATTTTGGCCTTCGTAACGTTCGGATAAAATGCACAAGCCGTTGAGGGCATCTGTTCCGCCCACAAACGAATAGTCCCATGGCCCTTAAGACAAAACCAAGATATCAGTGCAGCTAAAAATATATCTGTATCTTCTATTTCGTGCTAATAAAAACTATATTCGAGTGACACAACTCCAAATACCCACTATTTCTTCAGTTCAATGTTGTTCTGTTCTTTAAAATTAATTTAGGCCTCTTGAGACTCCACTCAGCTGCCAGTCGAGATTAAACCTATCTCAAGTTAATGAAATTGGTACCTATCTAAATAAGACGGCCAACGAAAACAAGCAATAGGAGTTTGATTAAAAACAAAAACTGTTGGTGGTCTTGTATTTTAATCCCTTTAAATGCCAAATTCTGTTTGCTCAGCTTTAGGATCAAATAAATTAACTAATCTTAATTAAATTAAGTTATACAAAGTAACTAATTTTAGAAGGTAAATTAAACGTACAAAATATATTTTATACAAAAATGTCGTAGGTAATGCTAAAGGTAGGAACGTCGGAGTAGCTTATTATACAAATTATAGGTAATGCTGATTTTTTTAGAAATGCGTCATGCAAAGCCAGAAGGTATCATAACAAACACAGCCTAAGAACTTTTTGTTATTCGTGTTTACAAACATTATTAAAATAAATAATCATTGATATTTTACATTCCGTTTCGTATTACAAACTCACTAAATTCATACAGGTATTTAAAAAGGAAAAAATATACGCATAATAAATTTTTAAATTAATATGTTTTTGATAAAGTTAAGGATGCTATCGAGCCTGCTGGTAATTGGTCGTTGTCGCCCATGAAGATTTTTAATCTGGTCTACGTAAATCGGAGGTTCTACCTGAAGTCAATAACAGATGCATTACTATTTCTAAGTGCTAGAGTGGTCATGCGACCATTTAAATTAGGCACATAAAATCAATTCTGTGGTTACTAAACGTCGATTAAAATAAATAGATGATAAAAGAATGTGAATAATTTCATTCATTTTCATATTTTGTAGTTTAAAAATATCTGCACGATTGCTACAAGCTATTCTCCGTAGATGTTTAACTGACATGGAGGAGGTTCACGGGAAAATAAAGTAGGTATATATATTTTACACCTTCTTGAAAAGTAGATACCTACTACTTTTTACATGGGAAATTTTGCATAAGAATTAAAAAGACCTGGAGTGCATGTAGTCGATACCATGCGGTAAAACCCATCTAAAATAAAGTGTTATTCGATATCCTATAAAATGGAAAATCTTGAGTTAGCTATAGGTATAATGCGTTACAGGGTTTATACTTCGTGAAGGCAATACCATAAATTGCTTGACCTGAATGCTTCCAATTATCAGATCCGTGATCCGCAGGTAGGTTTCTCGCGAAATTTCTGACATAAACCATGGAATTTATGGGAGATTAATTTACCTCACGTACAAATAAGTGTAGATATGTGTAGGTGCTTTTTGTGTGAAAGAGGTAAATTAACTTAAAGCCTACTTTATCGATGAGTGGCCACTGCTGTCTACGGACATTTGTGATACAAATCAAATTAAAGAGAAGTTCCACATATCTGTAACCAATTAAGTAGGTAGGTACGCCTTTAATAAAAATACCTATATACACAAATCTCATTCTTAAATATAGGTATACAATTTTACTTAAATATAGAGTTTTATGGTTATAAGTAATAATTAATAAATAAATGGTAGCATCTACATAGGTATACTCGTATATATCGATAAATGTAGGTAAGTACCCAATAGGAAATAAACATATGTACAATACCTATTTGTACATGGGTGTATTAAGTAAAGTACTGGGTAGGTATATAAATAAATTATAAAATAAATAAATAAATAAGTCTTTTTACTTTACTAAGAAGTAAATATTTTAATGTTACCGCTTTATTTTGTTGGAATCCGATATTACATATCTGTCGATATTATGTTTATTTTCCACGCAAAAAGGAATTTGGCTTTCATAAATTGCGTTATACGCAAAGTTCGACGCATTAATTCGGAACGTATTATAAAAATCATGAATTTATTTGAAAGTGGAATGTTATCCGTACATAAAATGGGTATTTGTATGTCCATGTGTCAAACAGGTGGTCCTGAAACGCTCTCGCGAGATTAGTATCGTTTAATTTTCGTTTCACGCTGGGATCTTTTTAACGAAATTTTTATTTTGCAATGCATTTAAATGCAAGATAATCTGATGGGATTTACTGAATCTCGCTTAATGAGATTTCGTGACTTGAAAGCTTTCCAAATCTTGTGATATATCATTGAAGACGTTATTTAAAATATCTACTTTAGTGATAAGTTAAGTCTTGGTGTTGTTTCATAACTGTTACTTATCAGTATCACATTACCTCATTTTAGATAATATTTAAATGAAAAGCAAAATAATTACCTCCATTACGTTTGATTAAATTTCAAAATTATTCATGAAAATTTTATATTCATGCTTTAGGTGTATTAATTAAAATAACGACTGAGAGGCTAAATAAACGTTCAGATATATAGTTTTTGTAGTTATTTCTTTCTGATTTCATTATCACGATACAAAAACTTCATTCTATATCAAATACGTATTGGTCTTAACCGACTAAATAAGATTATAATTAGTTATAACATCATAAACCAAACCATTCGCATGAGTTCATCTCGACAGGTTAATAAGTTACCTAAAACGAAACGGCCATTTTCGAATCGTGTTCCATTAGTATCTGAATTTAAACATGGTGCCGAGTGCACCGAACCCCATTCCGATATTCGATACACACATCCATTTTATCAAGACCCTTCGTGTTTGTGTGAATCGTTTTTTTGTTGAGGTGGGAGAGAAGGTGGATGGGTCTTGTTATACTGGTCGTGACCGCCCAGCCCTTGGGAGTGGGGACAACGGTAACACGCGAGGGCATGCCGACATCTATCATGCATTTTATGGCGGAGGCTTGAAAGTGAACCGCTTACATGCGACTATTCTACCTATAACCTTGTTTTAATAATTCTCATCCATAAATATTTCGTCCGCATTGGTTTCAGATTTACAACTACTAAACCGTTTCAGTATTGTAATGAGATAAAGTAGTGGAATATCGATTACGTATTTTGGACTAATAAATGTCTATTAGAATACCTACCTATTTCATTTTAAACTTATTTTTTTATTAAATCATTAGAATTGTAGATATCGAATTATAATATGAAAATTGGATACCTAAGCACTTTAGGAAGCATGCGGCGCTATGTACCTAAATATAATAACGGTACCTACTTGAGTACCTAAGTATGTCTCATAATCACCAACCAATTCACGTAAGCACGTAATAAAAACGCGATGTAAAAAAGTTGTCGCGAACTTTTGACCCTTTTAAATTGAAGCGCTATTTTACACATCAGCTAACCGCCCGCGATCTGTGAAATTGGGCTATTTGCGAACTTCGGTCGCATGCCGAGATTACCCATCCGAGTTTAGTGTAATCAAAACTTCAATACTTAATGCCACGGGATCCATGAAAACGATGCTGCGTTATCTCTTCTCGGGATCTTATACGAATATTATCGGAAATCCGACCGAAATTGGACTTCGAATCTTTGAACACCTCCAACGCTGATATGCATATCGAACCCGCAAATACTGTAATATTTCACTGTGGTACTAACCAGGTTTAAATGTCACATATGAAATAAACAATTTGCCAGAACACACCATATGCTTAACTCGGTTAAGACCAAAACCGTCTGTTTTCGTGGCGGTTCTTCTTACATTTTGTATAACAAACAAATGATCCGCTATTTGTGTAGGTAAAATTTGAACCCCTGTCCAATTTCGGCTGAGTCTATTTACATCTTTTTCCCTATTAACAAACATAAGTCGTGTGACGAAACTTTCTTTTTTCGTTTCGAACTTTTCTTCTTCAATAGACACGATTATGTAAATCTGTGTATTTGTGGTAGGGAAACTTTTTCGTTTTAATTTATAGAGGTTTGAAGGCTTGTTATTTCTTCTATATTACCTACTTGAATACCAGCTGGGGCTATAAGCCCGTTAGCTCATATGGGGTTATGGTTTTCGTTATCGGCACCCTGCAGCCTCTATTTGGCCGCCGGCAATTGTAGCGAGGCTTTAGCGAAGTAATCAACGCTTTGTTGCCACGAAAAGAAAAGGCGAGATAATAACAGAGGAACACATGTAATAACTGTGAATGTTCGCGACAACGTGCTACGCCTAGATATGTGACATTTGACACGCTAGTCGACACGTTCGGCAAATATTGTGCTACGCTTGGCAAATAGAAGCAAAATAGTATGCTCTAGCGGTATAAACAAACGTTGGGGCATTATGCGAGCGAATTGTACACGAGATATAAAATAACGCGTTTTCAGCGATTGTCTCCGTTGCCGACGTCGGATCACGTACGAGTATTATTGCACTATCTACACCTTTTGCTTCACAATCTACATGTTTCGAATATTGTTATTGTTTTCACTATTTTGTTGTCTCGATAAGACGATATTTGTTTTATACACGCTAATAAATGTTATAAATGTTAAGTCAGTTGTGTTACATTCGGTTGCTCATTTTAACGTACCTTAGGACGTAATTGTTCAATGATCGCTAGAATTATAAATAAAATAGAGTTGTTAAAGCAGAATTAGAAATAAAATCACAACGGTCGTTACGTCGGACGTGTCGACTCTTCTTAATTTGAAAAGAAATTATGATTTCAAAGTACAAACCTCAGGTGGTTTTTGTAGCACTTTTACTGACCAGCAATAAATCAATGATCGGTTATAAAAGAAAGCAATTAAATTTACCGCGTAGACAAAGAAATCCATTATCACAATAAGGACAAACCACCTTCACTATTTCACCTGTAATTTTGTACTGGACTTACCTAGCGTTCAATTTGCGCTATGCGGAAGAGTTTGGTTTTTTGTTTATGCTCCAAATTTTTATGGTGGCACTAAAAGTCCAAACAAAAAGTAAAGCGACCAGTAATTTAACAATGCACTCTCAATTTCTGTATAAATATAATACAATAGATACACATAAAGGACGGGGTAAGGTGTTTTTTGATACGGAAAAGAAACAATAGGAAGTTGTGCAACTATTGTTGGAATGAATGCGAACATTTTTTACTGGTCCAATTCAAATTTGACCATATGACATAGTAGTCTACATTTCTGAGAAGCATTGTATTTGGTTCGGCGACAAATCTTAATTTTTTAATGTCGAGAAAAACTGATTGAATGTAGGTTAATGTCTACAAAGACGCACACAGTTTAAGGATATCCAGTGAAAAGTACACGTAATAATCATAGTTTGTGGAAAATTCCTTAAAATCAGAAGTTATCGGACTTTTCTAAGGTAAGTAGGTGTGTAATTATTATAGTTGGTAATTGATTAACAAATTAAGTAGGAGTAAAAAATATTTTGAAAAGTTATAGAGCTGAAAATAGCCTTATAACCTCTTAAAATCTTTATTGTGGTAAGGTTTTTCCTAATGGAGACATTAAGTAGAGTTTTGAGACAATCATGTTACTGCAAAATATTAGATATGTACTCTTGACTACAATGAGTTGCTTGTTTTTATAATAATAAATAAGTCAAATGACCACTAATAAAATAAAACAAGATGCAAATAAAATCAAGCAATCATTACCATTGCAAACATTGATTCAATAAACATCAAGTAACTTCACTTACTCTTTGAATGCATCGTATAAATAAGATCACACGGAGTGTTACATACGAATCAAGTTGTTACACATACGGTCCGTGAGTCAACTATAGAGTGGTCATTTAAATTACCCTCGTGTCATGTGCCTGAGAACAGGCCTTTTTGGTATTTTCGGTGAGAATATCGTGCCCGGGCGGTCACTTAATAGGGATCGTGACATCGATTTGCCGTGATATATTCTATGTATATTAGTATGTAGTTAAGACTCCATACTTCTTATTAACATATAGCATATTGGAAATTTAACACTTTTAACGGTATTAAATTTTATGAGTTTTGGAAAGATACAATAATACAGATTTGTTTTTGTTAGATATTAATAAGTACCTAAGTAATACCTATACCGAAATTTCATTGGCCAGGAACGGAACAAACAGAAGTCCTAATAGTTAGTCCTAACCATAAATACCTACCATTTACAAATTTGAGAGAAAATTAGAACGCTTGGTCGGCTTGCTGAAATAATTAGTTTGGCTATAAATAAGAGTGGTATCCGTATATTTATTTTGAAAAATAGTGATAAAATTATTACTTTAACTACAATCAATGTACATATAATATATCGATATCTGCATGGTACATATAAAACAAAACAGAAACAGTATGTCGCTGTAACATGAAAACGCTTTTCTGGAAACTATCACTCCATTAGCCTGACATCAATATTCTTGACATAGACATAAATGGTACAGCATTATAGTCGGATAACACCCCTCTTCCCGGGGGTTGAAGCGGTCAACTATACCAGTATCCATCGTACATTTTGTGCCAAATTGGAAACCAGCCAATACATAAAAGGAATTGTACTAAGTGATGTCATGTTTTCATTCCGCTTCTGATTCGATGTTTTGAAGCTTTCCCTTTTCCGTATTATGTCATAATGGGAATTTATTTCATGTTAAGATAAAAGGAGACAAGTAATATTATGTATTGCGGATTGCCCTCTTTAACATACCTACTTATTGCCAAATTTATTACGAATACGTGTCAGGATTTATTTATAGGTAGGTATTATATTTAGTTCGTATTGGGTGGGTACATAAAGTGACATATGAGTTGAATATATTGCTACTTTTATGTAAATCTTACTTCACTATAATCTCTACTAGATATTACTTGAGGCTTCGCACGCTTCTCTCCTATATAATGGAAGTTATTATACATATAAAGCTTCCTCTTGAATTACTCTATGTATTAAAAAAACCGCATGAAAATGTATTGAGTAGCTTTAATGATCTAAGCATACATAGGGATAGGCAGCGGAAAGTGACTTTGTTTTATACTATGTAGTGTTATAGGCACTTATTAAGTACCTATCTAAATATAAATTTGAATTATTGCGTTTGTTAGTTTATGTTTGCGGTATGATTATTCCTTATTGATCTATCATGACTATATCGCTCCTAGAAAGGGGTGTTTGCCATAGCAACCAGGTTTGGTCGTACCAACACGTAGTAGGTTGATCAGCACTTTCACTGCACAACTTTTTTCCATCTCTTACTACGGTACCTACCATAGTTACGCTATTTGCACTAAGAAGAAGAAGGGAACAAGAAGAGTCCTATGAATTTTTGAGGTTGACACCACTTAGTAAATCTGATAGGTTTGAATTAGGCAGATTACTTATAAATTAATTGCAGCGTATTTTTCGGAAAGCCTATTAAACACCAGAATCTTTATGATGAAATCTCAGTAAACGGTATATCTAGCTAGAATATTTGTCTTCTAAAACATACATAGACATACGATTTTTCAATGTATCTTTAGACTTTAAATGAGGTCAATTATCATGATGAATATGTATAAATTATTTTTGAAAAAAAAAATACAAATAAAATAGAATGAAGTTTTTTACGGCGTAGCAAATCCTAATTTCTTAATGAGCTAATTACAATCTGTAATACTAGTCACGTGGTGATAATGAGAATCCTTGTAAATTTGGTATTTGATACAAATCATCCGTTCCGTTCTACTGAGCACTTTGTATAATAATTGTGTTGACTACATAAACTGTGAACTGAAGACAAAATATTCACAACCATTATTTTGTAAGTAACAAGTTATTATTTAGTAAATATTTTTCGTTACTAGATATTTGGTAGTTAAGTACATTTTTAATATTGTTGAAAACTCATTTTAGTTAAGTTAAAATTATGCACAACTAAGGTAAATGATAGGTAATTATTTAAGAATTTTTCATAAGGATGTTTTTCATAGACATAGGCGTGATTAGGAAAGCCATTGGTAGATACCTACTTTTTGAGGCGTTGCTATCCTCAGGTAAGATTTTCATCTTATCTGGGGTTGATGGGCATGTGAATAGCCACTTAACATCCATTGGATTGCAATCATATTGCATCATCAAGATTTCTACATGTACAATAACATTTAATAAGAATATAAATTGCACCTTTAGATTGATTTAAATATAAAACGTGAGAAGGGTAATTAGCATAGACATAAGTGGAAATAAGTAAATATACTCTACAAATTAATACTCAAATATATTCAAATAAAAGAAGTAATTTATATATTATGTGCGCAATTCCAATGTTATCGTGATCGAATAGTTAATCACTGGCGTCTAGCCAACATTGAGTCTCTGTGCTCCATATTTTAATATAGCCCCAGGCTGGTATTAACGAGTACCTTGTTACTCTATTTTTGAAGCTTAAAGCTGCCTTGTTTTCAGCGCACGGCTAACAAACACCTCTTTGAAATTTTGAAAGTAGACGGTAGACGCTATGTTGTTTATGAGTTTTATACGTGTTACAGTTGTTACATATTGTGAGTTGTGTGATGCTGCTCTAAATCATGTCTAATGGCAAGCTTAGCGCTGGAAATGTTACATTCTTTGGAGCTTTACTTGTTATATCACAAAACACCCGATACACTATTAGCTATTATGTATCCATATATTTTTGAATATACTTAGTATATAAATATTTTAATTTATATAAATGATACATCATCATTGTACTATGTATTTCAGATATTACTGAAAAAGCTCACATATTGCGACTTGCCATACCCGTAAGGGACATACTGAAGGTTTGCTCTATTAGTAGGTACTTAGTTGATCTGAAATCACTAAAGGTGGTAGTAATTACGTTTAATTTTATGAAAACAATAGTTGGTAACTAATATAGGTAATAGACATGCAATGATTTGGAATTTAACTAGAGGCAACTTTATACATCTGGGTAAATCGTAATGTTTAGTAGGTACTATTAATACATACCTATGTTAGTAGGTATCATTATATTCTGTTCAATTATTGTCTCATCGATAGTTGAACATTTACAAGTTCTATGAACTTTATTTAAATTTCCAATAACAACATCTCTGATACCTATATCTATTCACATTTCTACCTTTCGTAAAACGCATTCAATTCGCCGTAGCGGAGCGAGATGCAGCCAATTCGCTAGAGCTAACCCCCAGCATACGAATGTTCATCTCATCGGAGCTGCACTTCCTTCAGACGACCCTTTATGTACGGTGCGCAAAACTATTTTACTATGATGGAAAACAGATAGGTATGTAGTATTGCAATTTGTATCAAAAAATCTGAATACGTTGTCATTTGTGTATGATAAACATGGTGTAAATCATATAAAATAGATATTAGGTCGGTACAATAAACTGTTACAGCATTTTGTAACAAAGTTTATCTTAGTGTTTATATTGATTGGAAGTACTTTTTATCGCGTTTATAGAGTTAGAAACAGCCTGACGTAGACTGAAGGTACGTAGTTGTACACATGCGTAGGTAGGTATACACTAACTAGCCAGCTAGCTAACTAGACTACATATTCTTTATAAAATTAGTACCTACCTAACCACTTTCTGAAAACTACTGTAATAATAATACAGTAAAATTGTACCTACTAACCCCTACCTACTGACTGTTTAATTGCTACATTTGAGTATAGAGTGCAAATACATACAATACGATATAACGACTTCATTGTCATTCAAATAGGAAACAATACAATTAGTGCCAGTGCATATTAGGCATCAAATTATTTTAAATGCAAATAAGATGCGTTAAGTATCATTCACTAATTGCTTTGTGTTCAATATTAGTTGTGACCAGCGTATTAATTAGTTTATAATAATGTATGTAAATCGAGTGCATCTAACTACAAAACGAATATCTACCTATCTACTCTTGAGTTGTATTATGTTATGTTGATGCATGGGTTTATTAAATTTATTTACTTTTAATTTTATTTATTTATTTCTTAAATATAGGTAAATTATACAAGCCAAATTTGAACAGATGACACAGAAGACGACTGATGACTACGATTGTTCTAGGAAATTGAGGGGAATAAAAACATACTGACTTCTGCAAAATTAATGCTTACCTTCGCTAGGTAATTTACACCTAAAATAAATATAGATGCATCTATTATCTACGTACATAATGTACAACATTTGTATGTGGGTCTTATTTACATACCGATGCAGGCGTGTTACAATTTTATAGATTTTCTAAGCGCAGTTTGATATATTTATTCATCCGCTTTAAATTTTCTGTCTGTAAAAATACCAGAAAAGCTACCAAAACAATTTCTATTTGTTCAGATTTTAAATAAAGGATTGCTTACTTTTCCAATTAGCGTGTAATTTATGCCGGCGGAGCACGCATGCGTCTACACGCAATTACAGGTTATGTGTTTGCGTCAAAAAATATTGAGTGTAATTTGTACGCTGTCGTTACTTTGCCACTCAACGCCTGCAATCTCAGCTCCCCATCTCGCGAGATAACATGTATCGACTCAGCTAAAAAATACGAAACAAACAAGAGACCAAATGTAATGAATGTGAAATTTTATAGAGGCGCCATCCTCGTTTGCGGATTCGAAAGGACCCCAAAGTGAGATCATGAGACACTCTGTCACATAATATAGCCGATTTTATTCATACATTTAGACTTTTCGGTAGATTCGTAATGCAGAAACGGTGTTAACACTGCATTTTATGCATCACAGCTGGAATCGGTTGATTAAGAATTTAAATTCTTTCGATATTCGTATAAGGAAACAGGTAGTTACGGCGGAAAGAAATATGTTTATGTAGCCACTTATTTTGGTAGGGCTAATGTGGGTTGGGTCGGATTTCATTTGAGCTTATGTTTACCTACACGTGCATTAACTAAGGCCGAGAGAGCAATTCCGAGCAACATTACAGGGGCTACATGAAGTCATATAAATCTTCTTAAAAGGTATTTACTAGGCTACATTAACGTACCTTCTAACATTGTAATACTTATTAATATGTTAATCAGAGGCAGCTTTAATATGTTTGGTTGAATATACTTCTCATGAATAGCTCCATATTAAAGCAAATAGGTACAAAAAAGTAATAATCATTTATTTCAATACCTATCGAGACCTATTTATTTTTGTAATAATTTTTCCCTTTGATAACAAGAGATTTTAAACTTGTTTAAAAGTAGACGAATAAGTTTTAATGTTTTGTAAGTCTTTGAAGTGAAATATAACAAGCGTATCTTCTTCGCAAAACTTCCATCATATTTCAATTTTCATTTAAACCGACTTCACCCTAGTCCGTGGATAGAAAATAATAATAACAAAAATATTTACCAAAGCTCAAAGGGAATAAAATGATGTCCCTTAATGCGGACCCAGATGTATTCAACCTATTATTTGTTTCCCCAAGGTTACCTTCGGAAGAAAATATGAATGCAAATTCTACTTTTCCGAGTGGAAAGATCGGTTTGGTTCCCTCGATCCAATATAAAAACGCCCGAGGGAACAATGTTATTAAATAGAGATAAATAGGTAAGGTACTGGGCTCGGAAAAAGGTCCTATAGTCCTTTTTCGATCACGTAAACTATACGAAAAAATTGCGAATTCGTCTAAACTACATATATGCGTGTAAAATTACGATAGAATCGGAATAGAAGTGAGAAATAGGTATAGCAGAACGAATTAGAAATGGAAAGTTACAGCGTATTAAATGAGACATGAGTCAGTGGCCGTACGTTACCGTCATATTAACCACGTCACACATTACGACACGATCGTAAAATTCGTCCGTCCATTGAGCAGAACAATAAAACGCGATTTGGATCAAACGGTGTCACTAGCCCGCCAAGTTCAAGTGCGCTATTAAGTTGCACAACAGGCAATAAACACTTGAAATAAAAACGTAAATATTCACTCGTCGTAAAGACGGTATCATTTATAATAATAGCGTGTGTACGCAGTTTTATACGAGACTGTTATTTTTATAGGCATCGGTCGGGTCGTAAAAGCAGTAGACTAGAGGCAGACGGGTTTTATGGCGGGTGTTGGTGACGGATCGCGCCCAGGTGATGATGTCGTGGATGTGGCGACGACCTTCGGATGCACCGTGCATTCTAACAATGGACCTCCCGTTCTTATATTTTTACGCGACCACATCAAACTATGACATACGGCCAAATATCGAACGATTTAAAGTCGTGCCGTTTAAACTATCAGATACTGTTTCCAGAGAATTCGCCGAGGGTTTCGACTTCGATATCCGATCAGGCAATTAATTTAACTATAAATTAATATCAATATGTATTTGTTATTTTGGGTTTCATACATTAATACAGAATTTTTTGGTTTCAGTTTTCCGATGGGACCATTTACAAATGACGGAGTAAACAAATTTGAGCAGGTAAGAAATATATAAAAATAATATTAGGTATAGGTATTATATATGTGTTTGTATTTAATAATTTTGGCTTTCTACTTATTAATTAACACCTGTATTGAATTAATTATATAGGGACATAATTATTATGTATTTTTCAATTAATTGAAAATCACTCCTTCCATCTGTTCTCATTTACATACCTACTAGGGGCTTTCCTACATATACAACAGCTGATATGTAAGTGACGAGAAATTAGGTGTCAAATAACACCATTTAAAATCAATCTGGGTTTTTATTGCATTGATAAACATTGGTTCACTATTGATTAGAGTTTTTACTGTGTCTGTAACACATGTAGTTTACGATATTTATGGCCCTATGCAAACTAGATTTTAACCAATAATAAAGATGAAGGTGAAAATAATTAATATCATTAATTTGTATGAATTTCTCTTTTTTGTAGTGTTGTAAGATGTTCTGATTTTTTAAATTTAATTGGCCTAGTGATTTCAACTATGTTCATACACATAAAGAATATTCATACATATAAGGAACTGCATCTAATTTTAACTTAATTAGGCTCATGCTTAATTAAGTTAAAATTTGATGCAATAAAAAGCAGGTTTTTCTTGATATTTTAATTAACAACAAACTTACATACATAAGTTTCTATGATTTTTGTTGGTATTTAATAATATGATACCTAATTAGCTTCATAGCATAGAACAATAACCGTATAACCAAGTATTATTCTCGCTATTATTTCATTACCATAATCCAATCTTCTCTCTTTCATACTGGTAGTTAACTCATTAACATTACACATTACAATGAATCATTACATGCATTAAAACGTAACTCGTTAATTATTATAAGTACTTTGTTATTGTGTACTTAATTGTAACAGTGTTTTATTTCATTGTCTTGTTTTTTCTTTACCATTTTATAGGTAATTTGATGAATATAAATTTAATGTGAGAATTTTAAATGGGACAAGAAAAGATGAAAAGTAAGACAAACGTCATTGAGAGAGAAGATAATACGATTGAAATAATATGTTGGTTTAAGTAGAAGTAATTTTTTTGAGAAAATAATTGACAATAAGCTGTTTAAAATTGCCAGTTACCTGCAGGTAGGTTTAATACCCAATAGATAGGTAGTAGGTTCCTTCACATACGCGTATCTCTTCATAGATATTATTACAGGTTCTTTTCCTTCACCTATAGTATTTTAAGCATCTATGAACTGCGTACCAATAACGTAAGCAGTTAGGTACTGTTAATACAGAGAGTCTTAGGTTCAATGCCTGGTTAGGCTTCAACTGAGTAAATAAACTTTTTTTTTGCGTATCAGGGTGGCACCATCGCCAATAACCTGAAGTTATTTTGGTTTGGAGAAACCTGTAATTAATTCCGGCTGTCCCGTAGGTATAGGTATATGACCATCGTTTTAATCTTAGAAGTTGCAAAACAGCTGTCTTAGTGTCCATGGCACTCACGGCACATGAGAAAATCCTACTGCGGGGCTATGAACTTAGAAAGCGTCTTCGACTTCTTTAATATATTATTCTTATTTTTCTATATTAAATATTAACGCTAGTAATGTTATCTGAGTGATAGATAGCCAATATTATTATACGAAAGAATACGTTTTCGCTTAATATGAACGGATGGCACATACAAGAAATAATGAAATGGGAAAGCGGGATAGGAATATTAATGAAATGATATTGCAAATAAGTAAAGGGAAAAGGTCTATACAAGAGAGTTATTGCGATGGTTCTTGGCAATGACAACTCTATCAATCGTAAACATACGTAAGGCTTATATTGAAATACAGTAGATTATATTGATTATGTTTGTTATATCTAAACAAAACGATACCTATTTTAGGGTTAAACCATCTTCAACATGTTTGTGTACCTACCTACTTACATGTTTTCTCACTTAATAATTTATATTGTCTTTTTAAAGTTTTTTTTTAAATGTTTGTTACATGTTTACAAAAAATCATGAAGATTCATATTGAAATGGGCAAATCCAAGTGTGACTAGGTAGCTATTCTAAATTAAGTATGTACCTCATTAGTAGATTAGGATTAATCATCTTTTTATCAACCTGCATTGGATTAAAAAACTTAATTTTAACAGAAAAATAACGAACATCTATTCTAAAAATAAAAACGTCTATTCATAAAGAATTAAATAGAAGCTTGTTAAAATATCGTGTCCGAATGTATTTTAACGGTGTGGAACGAAAACAAGATATATCTTGAAGTAAATGAATCAACAGCGTATAGAGCGTGCACCAATGCGTAACGGAAACAATCTGGACTCAAACCGGCTACCTGCCGATGGACTGGCATCAATTCCATCGCAAACAATATCTGAACGGTAAACGCTTCCATCGACAGCTACCAATACCACACGCGATCTCGAATGAAATGGTTAGTATCATTCGTTTCGTAAATTATTCTGTGCAAATGTTATTCACGGAATGTACCAACATAAGTAGATAGGGAAGTATAGAATGGTTTCTTGACTATATTAATTAATACGCGAGATAAAACGATTAGTGAATGAGCAATATTACTAGTCACTGTCGCAAATGGTCCGACAACTGTCTGAAATTTAGAGCAACTTCTGTCTGAAATCAGACCCAGAACAGAAATTTAAATTTATCATTAAGATGTAGGTAGATATATATGCCGGGGATCGAACTCGGGACTCATTGCACGACAAGTGTCCGCGACTGTGCTGAATTAAATTAAATATTTTTTTATTAAAAAAAAGTTACGTTGAGATAAAATCGTACTGGACAAGGACACTGTAAAATTAGCCGGCTTTATATAATTCTCTTTATTCGCACCGATATTCAGTAGGAACAGATGTCAGCAAAAATATAATAAGGGTCTGGTAGCCGCAGGCATTGTCGTTGGACCCTGTAGATAATGAGCGTCGAGCATTTTGTCAGAAATTTTTGCCCCATTTTATTCCCAGATGTAACTGAATGACACTTATCTTTGTAGGTAGGTACCTACTTTCTATATAATACAACAATTGTGTAAGATAATAAACTTAATTTCAGATGAAAATTACTAAGCCTGAGGCTTAAAATAAAGTGAGCTAAGCCTAACTAAAACAGGTTTATTTTTTAGAGAAAATTGAGACGACTCTACCTGTATGCAAATTATATAGCGGCCAACATTTACCAACCAGACAGCTTATTTACATTATAATACATACGAGTAGGTATATAGGTACCTATATCTTTGCTAGTAAATAAAAATAAAACTGGTTTTGTCTATGTGAACGATAGAGACATAATAATAAATTGCTGTGTATTAAGTAGCGTAGATATTACTTTTATTAACAATAGATACCTACCTACTTTGACTCTACTTCTATCAAATTTGAGCATAGCTATTAAATGGATATATACCTACATATTATAAGCTGTGTTACCTAATTTAATTTATATTATCTATTTGTGCACATGTTTTTATAAGTTCTAACCACTGGCCTAGGTATGTCAGTCTTTACATTAATTTTAAATCACAGTACAATTTGCGGTCTGGCAGATTTTTGCCTAAATAAATAAATTTTAAAAATCTATTCCAAATCCACGAAATATTAGTAAATAGCTAAGTATAAGTATTATTAATTATACATAAGTATTTTAAAAAATTACGACAAGCGTCATAATGATAGACCTAGATCTGCTGTGTAGAATTTCCATTTTTTGGCAAAACTAAAATTTAAAGTAGGTTATTATTATTAGATACATAAGTGTCCTATGATGTCAATTCAGATTACTTATCATAAAAAAATCACTAGCAATCTTGGTACGAAATTGAAAGGTTATATTCCCACACCCTTTGAATCAATCCTTTCCCAGCTCCTGAATCACCTGTTTAAACCGCCATAAAACTAAACAGGTCGTTCAACTATAATGTTCTATTAACAGTTTACGAGCGTGAGCACGCGCCGTAAACCGCCGGTCACCTGTTGTTGTCAATGGACGTTAATGCCAATTATAGGTCACCTCATTCATTCGTTTATGAGGTTTACGGAAGACAGTGGATTATGTGGCATTTTTTATTGTAATTCATTGTTTGGCATTTGTGGATTTAATTCGGCGATATTGTCAAGTTTTTGGCCACTTTTATTGTTATTTAGGCGTTTATTACAACGTAACTCTACATTACAATTTTATTATTACCTACGGATTTTTTTCTGTTCTACGGAGATTTTCTTAGGTAAGAAGATATAAGTAATAAATTTTACGACGTAATTACCATTAATATTGTAAAAAATATACAATAATTTGTTTATCAGTTATTTAGACATTTAATTTATTTCGTCTGTATTTAAAATGAACAAATTTTCATAGCGTGCAAATACTATCCGCTCTCCGACGGATTTTTTAAATAAATATACCCATCTACCTATACAATCACAGTTTTAATGAAGAATAAAATATGTGTATTTGTAACACATCTCAAGAAACCTTTTCTCGTTCAAAGAAATTACTTTCAAAATTTATTGCTTCAACCTCTACCCGAGTGTTTATAAGATAAATATGCCGATACATATAATAAAGGTCAATGAATAAATCTGCCAGCGTTCTACTATGGTATCTGAGAACCTATTTTAACAAAAATATTAGATCGAAAGCGTAACTCAGCAGTTTTCTTAAAATACGCTCAGCTCTATGCCATGACGCCATGAAACATAACTCAAATGACTGCATACGTCAGGAATATAAAGGAGGATCTTAAGCCAAGCTCCGCCTAAAGAAAGATGGCCGTCTATTTCGCACACACCTTCCCCATTCTCATTGGTGCATCCAGAAAAAAATGCTGACTCTACACAATTTTTCACCAATCAGAAATGGGATGGTATTGGAAAAGTAATTTGGCTCACCAAAGCCAGATACTCACCTCTTGCTCATTACGCATGCGAGAAAGCAGTATAGAGATAGCCTTGGATGTAGTGAAATTGTTTCAAAGATGTACCAAGAGATGGCGCTTTCAGCTACGTCGTCGTAGTTCGTCCCTCCGCCGATAGATGGCGGTGAACTGTGATGCCAATGTCAATGGATTAATATATTTTTAATTTCTTGCAATCACTAAATTTAAATCAGAAATAGCCGTATTTAGATTTTTTCCTCAATATTTAGTTTAAGCTTTTCATAAAACATATAAGTCTTTATGTAATTATCATTACCTATTAGTATCCACTCTCATAAGAACTCTACACGTCTCATTGGAACACTGTTGAGAAATAATATTACTGTTGCCACTTAGTGTTTTACTAAGTGCTATGAGACTTAATATTGCACATTTGGTCCATTAATAACTAATTTAAGTTCAAGATAGAAAGTGACTCTACATTTATGAACTTACGATTCTAATGAATAAATAGGTAGCTACTAGTCACTGAGTATATTATTTGGCAATATGTTTTGCTTTATTTCGTACATCATTTAGGTAATTCCCTAAAAATAAATGAATTCATACATAACTAATTAACTATGTTATCGCTTTGGGCAAGAACCAATATGTTTCCTCATAGTGTATCATTGATTTTAATTACAACTTTCTTTACCAATCAGCCGTGCCGTTAAACAGTTTCAATTCGAAGATAGGTATTTGTCAGTAAAACGGTGCAATATATCTCATGATGAAATCGCTCTCGTATGGATTGGTCTCGCTTGGCAGCCATTGAGCTTCTTCTATTTTTCTAATAATAGTTCCCAACTGCCTGTTAATAGTCCACTATCGAAGTCTCGTCTTCTCAGTATTTCTCTTTGTCACGTAGTAAAAGGCCAGTGTGTTTTTCTTACGTTTCGGTTCCAAAAAATGTGTTTTGTGAAACAATTAAGAGCTCTACACTGGTAAGTTATATTTTCTCGTTTTACTGTCGTAACGGCTCGTAAAAATGTTAATTGTTATATTATTTTTTATTCGGAAAATTTATTGGTCGTTATACTAATTTTATGTGGCCAGCACGAAAAAAATTTGAAACTCTACATCCACATTATATTTTTATCTACAATGATATCTACCTACTTGTAAGCAAGTATCTACTATAAAACATTATAAAATTCCTTAGTTTTATTAAGTTACCCATCATCGTAGTATTTATGATCTTTTAGCCGGTAAACATAAATATTTGACATGCTAATTTGAAAGATGCTCTTAAAATACTGTTGTTATTTACCGTAGGAAACTCCATGTTATATGAATATTAACCTATGTGATACCATTGAGTAAAATCGTAAATTATTTACTTACGTTATTTAGATAGGATATTAGGCTTTGTGTTATATACGGAAGGCTTATATTCGTATGAATATCTCTATGTCGTGCTTCCCTTTCGTGAGTATTTATTCTCGAATTTGTATTCAAAAGATACCTAACATCCAAGTACGCGATAATCGTAAACCGAACGATTTAAACTCTGATTTTAGCAAGTTTCGTATATTGGTATCGAAAAAGTAAATGTTTAAGCAATATTAATAACAACCGTACAAGATTGCCGGTTGAGTAATATCAATAATAGCCCACAGTTAAATTAATAATTTAGGCCATAAGAACAGTTAACTAAAGTTAATGCAATTTTTATTATACTCAGTGCATACTTAACAATCCCTGTTACTTATTTTATAATAGAGAGAGAAATTCGTGAACTTATTTAATTTAGTAGGTTTATGTGATCTCCGATATTAATTTTAAGGATATTATTTAACGAAGGTGTGAATTTAATAGTTTTTACAGAACATTGGAAACAACATATTATTTTTAATGTTATGTACTTACAATATCTTAAAGTTTATATAATGTAGGTAGGTATAATATTTTTTTTACTTTTTTATATTCAAAACTTAAAATGTAGAGTCTTTTATTCACACAGTTCTTTCTTGCAGTATTTGTACATTGTATTATATTGTTAAAAAAGGTATTGTATTGTAAATAAAGAAAAATAAAACTCAACTACGTGTTAAATATATTTATTTCTGTTTAAGTTATATTTTATTAATGACAATAATATGTATTATTACATACTGGCATGCAGACTGGTTCTTATACAGAAAATGCTCTATAAAAAATGAAATGAATAATTTTGTAATTATATTATAGGTAAATATAATTGCCCTAAAACTTATAAATTGGAATTTAATGTTAATGTTATACATAATATAATAAGTGTAAAGTTTTATTTTATGATCTTAGAAAATAAAATACCTAGGTAAGTAAAAAATCTGCATTAAGGTATATTGTTAATGCATAGGTACGTACCTAATAAATATTTATTGTTTAGTTCATATTTTTATTATTATGAAAATGAAAAACAGAATACAAATTTAGAATAAGGAATATAAATATAGAAAGATACATAGACATATAGAAAGATATTTTTCTCCTTATAACATACAAGGGGCATAGGTCCATCCATCAGCTCGTTGAGGTCCACTGCTGGATATACGCCTCTCTTATTGGAGCCTCCATTTGCCAATTTATCATTACGCCCGGCGTGCGTTTTGGTGCCTGCAGTGGGTGTTGATGTTACACAAGAAAACGCCACTTATGTCCTGTATGTAATTCTTTACTCACCACTATCCACATCCATGAACATCCATCCACAGGAAGAGAGAGAGTGGTAGGTACTTACTTTTCAAAACCAACCATATGGCATATCTACCTAATACAAGATTAAAATAAATCTAAATTACTTTTATTGTAATATATAACCTACTGTTATAATGTACGTACATACTATTTTACAGGTCTTATGTCTTGTAATAAAAATATATTCATTATTTAAATTACAAAAATAATATTGCATAGGTGTACCTAAACATAATTATTATACCTAAAGTTTTTTAAACAATTATTAACCTCACAAAGAGTACATTCATATTAACTAAACACAAGTGAGTAGATACATATTTTCAATCACTTAAATTAGCTTGATAACCAATCTATTTTAACGACCCCACACCAATGATCAAAGACAAGAGCGGTCAAAAGGGGTACAGTTAAAAGTGGTTTAACCCTAACATTCCCAAGTATAAATATTATCAAACGATAGATATAAATTTCGTAGTTGGGAGATAAAAATAATTAACCTTTGTTGTTTTGTTTGACGTTTAATTAGGTATTTATCATATCACTACTTGAAGTTTAAATTAATTGATATAAATTTAATTTTATTAATATTTAAACAATGATTGTACGCATAAGATTTTATAACCAGGAAATTGAAAACAATTTTCTTTTACATAATAATATTATGATAAGTAATTTAAAACATTATCATCTTGTAAATAAACGTATGAAATTAAGTAAATTATATATACCTAGTCATGTAAATACACTCTTAATTATTATTCAGTTATGTTTATCATTTAGTGACATAATAATTATTTTTTTATATTCAATTCTGAAATGAAGAGAAAATGTGTATATTATTTTGATACCTATAGGTAATGTTGAATTTTAGGTGCCTGCCTACTAATAATTGAGTAAGTTCCTAAAACAAAAAAAACTCCGACGGATAACCAAAATGTACGTTATGCTATTAAAATTAATTATTGTGATAACATTTTGTTTTTACTTTATAGAAGTAGGTACTTATTATTTCACATAATTTTTAATGACCAAAACTAGACCTGGTGTCTATTCGTTATTGCAGCTCAACTATTTTTATATACCTACCAGCACCTCATAATCCGTCCAGGGTCAAATTGTATTAAAACTTGAAATAAATCATATTAAAGTTCTCTATCAATAAATTGGTACATGTTGTTGCATGCTGTTTAGGACTACAAAGGTACGCTTCAAGTAAACATATCTGCTTTATCACACCCTTCAAACAAGAACAAAGCATTATTATACCTCTATTATAACACATTTTATATGCCAATGGGTAACAAGAACAGCTTATGAAATTTCTTATAAATACTTATTAAATGTCACTTTTTAAAAAAATTACCAAATTGCATAAACAATTACGATATGCTGAGTTAAAAAAAATTAAAGACTCTATTTCAATGTTAAAATTATCTATGGCATCACAAACTATAAAGAAGAATCTAATGACTTCTATGTATTAAAATATAACAAGTTATATACAACCATGCCATAAAATACTTACTAACCTATAAATATTACTATACCTACTTAAAAATATAAAGCTTCTTTTGCCACAGTCTGACATATCCGAAATTTATCTAAACCAAAATATACCAAACAGTAAAAGGCTCTAACAATTAAAACTTCATAAGCTTTAAACGTACGACTTCACTAAAGTCAACACTTAGACTATTTCTAATTAAATTTAAATTATTTTCCGTAAATAAGCAGTGTTAGAACCATTTACACTTCATTAACGTGCTTTCCTAAGTGGCTCTACCGTTAATATATTCTGGGCACGCCAAATACTAGGCGGTTCAATTTAGGCGAGATTTATTCTAACTTTTAGTGGCCCTATTAACCCGTACCCCACAAGACTAATATTATATCCTATTTTATGAATAAACAGTTATATAATACAAGTAATTATTATCTATGTTGTATATTAATGAAATATATTAGATAAGGGTTAAATAAATTTGTGTTATCTTAAAATATGTTAATACATAAATAATGTGTCAGGCAACTAATACAATGTATGTTGTAATGCTATATTTATATAAAGCCCTTAACACATCTTCCACTTTTGTTATAAATTTAAGAGGTTTATGAACTGTACATTTTTATATATAATCGAAAATGAGAGGAATTTTGCTTCATATATAAATCTCAACTGGAGGCAGGGCAGCTGAATGGTCAGTGCATAAGACATATTATATTTCCATAATACTTAATATATTGAATATTTATTAACCCCATAGGCGTAGCAACGTTTCTCCCATCAATCGTCAGTGACATTTTAGTATAATTTGAGATAGTTTAATATATGTTCATGGGTTTTAAAACTATTAAATAGCACGTTTCCATTTCATATGTTATCTTATTGACAAACACCATTTATCTTTTTTGACAAACATAACGATACGAATGACCCTACTTTTTGTGCTTACATCCTTAAATCCAGCATCCTTGACCAGTTGACTAATTTGGGTTATAATGATCATAAATTCATAATTGTCATTGACCTTCGCCAATTAGTACTCTTGTAAGGATATAATGCGTCATAAGACTGATATGTAATCATTATAAAGGTAATTCAAGTACTTTTTAGTACACGTTATTGCTTGAATCATTTTAGCTTGTGTTGAACTGCATGGAGCGGTCATAATGCTCTGGACACGCAGATGGTTTCGGGTTCATTCTCCGGGGATCTGTAAATTTTAATAATAAATTTAGATTTCTGTTCTGAATCTGTAAAGTACATTTTTTTGTTGATGAGGGGGAATCCTTCAAAAGGTACCTGAAGTCCTCCGAGCGCGATGCCCATTTCGGGTTCTGTCCCGGTGAACATCTGCTAACCCAGCATCCTGCGAGTGTTTACGATGGTACGCGACCACACATACCGTCGTCCTTCCCGGGGTCGCCGGATGGACTGTTCGAACTCCCACTCTAGCCACCCGCAACCTTGGAAGCCTCCTGTTAGTCGCCTCTTACGACAGGCAGGGGATACCGTAGCCCTATTCTGGTCCCGGGACTACAGGGATAGATGTTTGTAAAGTACCTATACGTGTGTTCATGATATCCGTGATACCTACATAAATTTAGAGCTGAGTAGAAAGCGTTACTTTAAAGTATCTCATGTACTTATAGGTAATAAGTAATTTGAAATTTCCTACTATCACCTAAATAAAAAATATATATAATAAATGTCCATATGGTACTTATTTAGGTATTTAAGAAAAAAATCTTGACAAATGATGGTCTGTATCACTTCTCAAAAAGTATTATTACTTAAAGTTTCGGTTAAAATTAGTTCAGCCAACGTGTAAACAAATCGCCTACAAATATTCTAAGTGTATCTTTGTTGTGGCATCGTTAAAATAAACATAAGCCTCGAGAACGACAGCTATTTTTACGGTATTCTTTTTGTACAAATTTCTTGTATTTATTTCTCTATTTACCAAAGCAAAGAATACAGATTAACAAGGTTTTTTTTAATAAAATAATGCAGCCACCTGTACATGTCATATAACGTACATTTTACTTATTTTTAATAAAATATAACCCATTTACCATAAAGCCGAAAGTGCTTATAACACTTAGCTTCCTTAACTCTACCTACCGAATTGTACTAGTTCTTTCATAGGGACGATTTACCTTAACTTCAACGTAAGATCCAATCAAATATCACAACTCAACAATCAAATCAACGTGAAAGTACTATCCACACATGTAATATACGTAAGTGTGAGTGCGTATTGTGTTAGTGTGTGTGCGGAGCTCTGAAGTGCAGTTTGGGAATACCGCACCGACTGATACGCCGTAAAGTACAGCGGGGCCACTAGGGGTTGAGTATTAGAGAATAAATCTTAAGATAACAGTACAAGACGGATATGTCAGTGGATAAAAGTTAAGTGATATATTTATCAGTCCTTCCTACATTTATCAGTGCTGATAATTGTGTGAAGACCATACAAAGTAGTGTTAATGCACCTCCTTATACATACTTTTAAGTAAATACAATTTCTATATATTTATTATTTTATGTTTGGTAGGTTTAGGTAATAAATAAAATTATGACAACTATTAATTGAATGTAAATAATATTACACGTGAACAATAAAAAATCTGCTTTTAAAAATAGCTATAAAAAGGTAGGTGATAATATAAGTGACGCTGAATCGAATGTTACTTACTTATAGTTGTAGGCATATAAATAAATGTATATTATACCTTGTATTTTATCTGCCTATCTACATACAGTTATGAAAAACTAGTAATTCGAAACTTTAATTAATATTACCAATTTTAATTTTAAAGATCATATCTAGGTACTGTAATTAAAGCAAAGCAATCTATTTTTTTAATGTATATCATCTTAGACAATGCATACTTAACTAAAATTTTCCTATAAAAATGGGATCTCTTTAAAATTTACTTTCCCATTTCCTGACGATATTTACTTGTTGGTATTTAAAAAGTACCTATTATTAAATCATGCCTTCCCGAATTTTCTATAAATAAAACAACAACAAACACAATTATTTATTTACTTCAAAACCTTATCCGTTTTGCATACCGACTCACCCTCCATATCTGCAGATTGGTCTTGATATTTCCACCTCTCGTGTAGCGGCCGGGGTCAATAAAATATGTAGGCAGGCACGACGTGTGGGTCTCCCGCCTTCCTATAACAAGAAAGAATTTTTCTATGCATTCTATTTTCTTGTATCGGTGAGAATATTTAAGCGAGGCTCTTACAGTTTTTTTACACGCAACAGATGACCGGCCCTTTGAATCATTTTTGATCGGCGCTACAAAAAGAAAATTGGACATGATTGTACCCTACGTATCATAGATTCACGTTAAAGTATTGTTGGTGCGTGGAAAATAGTTTCTTAAATTTAAATAACAGTAACAACAATGTTTCGAAAATAAAAAAAAACACGTATACAAGTGGTACATTCGGTAACAATTTGTTTGCTAAGAAATGCCTCTACAGATTTATAAAGCAGTTTATTCTAGTGCGAAATAATAAATATTACTTTTAATAGCGAACTGTCTATTGGTTTTACTGGAATCCGGATTCAGATATGTATATTTCTATTAATATGTATATCATACCGTGATATCTAACGAAGTATTTTAAATAAACGATCTCAATAATATTTATAAGTAGACATAAGTTTGTAGATTAAAGTCCTAGAAGCAATTTATTTCTAATTCTTAGAGACGTGATTGTTATATAATACATATTTGCCACTCAAATAAAGTGATAGTCATGGACAATAAGTATGTATTTAACATTTATCAAGTGATACAGCCAATTGCTAAGAGCTGGCAATGGATGGCATAAACTACTAAGTACCATACGAAGATGCTCAGAATGTATTTTGAGTGGCCACAAGTATCATTCTCGATTACAGTCCAATAACACAACAGGTTTCAATTGATTTAGGGCTATGTAACCAGTTGCGTAGAGATCCTATTATTACGCATGTGATCGACCGTGCTACGCGGTTCAATAGTTTGATAGTGATCTTAAAAATGAAAATGACGCTATCTACAGTCGTAACCTCTATCTAATATTATTATATTTTTGGATTTTTTTGCATTATTTATTTAATGAAGTAAATAAATATACATTTTACTTCTTTTACACTATATTGGCTTGACTATTGTAGAGTGAAGAAAGCCTACAAATATTAGTTTAGGAGGCTTTTATCATTTGGATATTTTCAAGTCAGTTCCTGAAACTATGAGACTTCTTGCCGTCTCTCCATCCTTTACGTAGCTTCGATGTCACGAACGATGATAATATTTGGAATATCCGAACTCCGCGCTCTCGATTGAGCAATTATTTTACAGATTCCAATAAACATTATATGAAACGAATTTTATAGTAACCTTGACAAATCTATCCAATAAAAGTAATTCAGCGTGATTCTAGGCTAGCCATAATTGTTAGGGATTCGATACGGTTCAGCTGCGGATGTTATTTACTCGTCTTTTTATATCTAAACTTGTAACCTAGTAGGTAAGTGGATGAAAATGTAGGTTGGAAAGAATTATATTGATATTCTTAGTATTTTAAGCAGCAATATAATATGTTATATAAAACCTGTATTTTTCAATACGTATAATGGTAACAATTCTGCCATAATAGCCATGCCATAATTCTGAAATTGTCCACTCTCCCAGGGTGGAAAATGCCATCAAGCATTAAGTTATACCTTTTGTAACTTTTATTTTTAAATGTGCAATAACTTTCTACCTAAATAAAATAAATAAATAAAATGATATGGGCAAACCTAACAATTAAAGTACGAAATTTGATATTCCCTATTAAACTTCATTTACGCGTAGAACTTACAACAACGTTCTATGTACCCGCTTTTCTTGTACCGCGCTATACTTGCCACTAAAACGACGCTGTCTCATTAACGGAGAGCCAGGGCTCGTTGCGGTAAGTTACTGGCGGCTTGTGGCCATAAAGTACGCCACTTGATTGTCGGGCAAACATGTACCTACCGTGTATTACCCGCGGGGCTTGCCGGGAAGGTAGGAGCATCGATCGCTTTCGCGAACATGATGTTTATCTGCAAGTACCGCAGTATTAATGACCAATAATCGAATTCCAGCAATCTACAGTGGCTCCAAATTACTTAATTTGAGCACCATGACGCCTAAAATCCAGTAGTCTTCGATGTAGAAATCGCAGTCAAAACGATCAAATATTACGTATGGCGGCGTATCGGATATTATTATAATTTTGCAACCATCCTCGTACAATTAAGTACTCTTTAATGGAATAAAGTGGGTAAATAATTGCATTAATATTCTATAATGAACTTTTGTTAAGCAATCTTATCTCAAGTAGGTAAGCAATTATAAATTAAATGGAAAAATCGAGTACCTTATCATTCATCCCTTTTATATGCGGTTTACTTTTTTATACGATTTCATATCTTTTATTGGCTCGAGTGATAAGAGTTTAATTATGTAAATACACCACATATTATAGAAGCAGAGACAACTCACTTAAATTCTGAATATTAATGGTGCATAAAAAAATTTAAATGATCTGATGATAAGGGAGTCTCGGCGACCTAAAATACGCTTATCAGTACGTGGCAAAGACGCCGGTATGTTTGCATACCTGTTTTTCTACCTACATAATAAGGTGTCAGGTGCAGTCTTGGGGATAAATACCTAAGGCTCCATGTGAGTTCGGATGGCCAGAGAACTGGTCTGATAATGCGCAGGCAGTTAGACGCTAATTTTATGAGACTTGCATGAGCCCGCCTTTCGGCCTCTGTCCCTAACGTAGGTTATACGTACACACACCTAATCTTAATCTGTCTTATATAATAATGCATTTTATTATCAAATTATTCGGTGCATAGGTATCTATAAATTACTCGAGATATTATCATTATTTGTTGCCGTGGAAATAATTTTAGTGGAATATTGCGCCAGATTTTTAGAAAAATGAAAGAAACGTTTTTTCGATACCTAATTATGCCTAATTATATTTAATTGTTGGTTTTATTTTTTAAACAATAATAAAAAATATCAGTATAATATAGTTGTATAATCTTTCCATGAAATTGATTATTTAACTTTTGTTATGAACCATTGCAATGTAAATAAAAGTCGTTATTATTGTCGTAATGTTATGAAAATTATTTGTGTAGTTCTGAAGATTAAGATTTCATACGCAAAGTGAGTGTTTAGGGTTTAAGAAGGCAATCGGGTCAACATATCATCAGATTAATAAAAGTTGTTTTTAAGCCACAATATCGAAAATTGCGGAATAAACCGCGAAGCAAATTGCTATTTCCCAAGCGAGGTATGACGAAATAAGTTTTACGCCAGAAACAAAAATATGCTACCGAACGGTCTTTACTTTCGCACTCAATAAGGCGAATCGCAATTCTTTCTTTGATTCCCGAACATATATTACTCGAAGGGGAAATAAAGAAGATTTACAGAACGAAACGGATACGGATTTTTAATTTGTCAAGCGGGGAACGTAGAAGGTTCTTTCTCTTGAAATTATTAACACATAATAATGTAATTTTATGGTTTCTTTTAATGGAGCGTTGGGGCTATCGGAGTGCCTTGGGGTTCGAGATGCGACTCCAATAACGCTTGATGTTAATGGACCCGCTCGATGGAGTTGTGTACGTTAGCCACACATAAACATACCTACACGCCTTTAAGAATTTACTTTAGGTTTACAGTATTTTTATGAATATGCAGGCAATTATTTGTTGGCCACTTTACGTCTAAATATATCTCTGTAAATAGATACTTCTGCTATAAAGTGTAATAAGCAAGCTCTTCAATACCTACTGCTAATTTAAGGCAAGAAGCGTGTGGTGGCGCCACCTAGATATATTATACGGAACTCAATTAAACCCTTTAATAGACGTGTCGTTGTTAATTAGTAATTAGTAGGTATACCTGCAAAGGTATGCGTAACTTTAATGAGTAGGTAGGTACAATAACGCACGTAGACAATGCAGTGAAATAGATATTTAAAGGTGGTAGACCCTTTTGTAGTTCATATGGTACCTCACCACACTTAATACCTACTACTACACACTTATATTGCTAAATTACTTATAATTCTGCAACAAAGATTTCAATATTGATAATGAACGCTTACAAATGGCGATTACCTAGTTAAAGAATTAAAATATACTTTACAAAATAAACATTCGCAGTAGTAGGTAATTATACATTTAAATTGAGGATTCTTTACTTAATCGAAACGTTGACGTGTACATATATTGGCCACGAGATATACCTTTTAATAACAGATAAATGTCATTTTAGTATCGTATGGTACCTTTTAATATGTTTGGTATTTAATTCGCTTTGTCCTACTGGCAGTAAAGACCGTGAACTTTATTGGAACCGGACTCGTATTATAATTCCCAATATCTTACCCGAAGCAGGTTGTATGACGTATTCTAAAGCGTATTTTATTTAACTTTATTATTAAAAATATCTATAATACCTAATTAGGTTCAATAAATTAAAACGTATCGTGACTATCCATTAGGTGCCTATAGGTATGTTAAAATTCCTCAATAATAAATAATTATTTAATCTATAATGATTTTAGTCTAAAATTATGGGTAAAGATTTATTATAAGCAAAAAAATCACTGTCATGTCTTTTAAAATTAATTCAAAAATAGCTGATAAAAATGTATTTTTTCCGCAAACTACATATTCCGCAAACATAGGTATCTACATCGCAAATTTTCTAGAAAAAGTATATCATTGTTTATTGCTTAACTGCTAGATACCTAAGTAGTCGGAAGAATTTATTTACTTATCGTTTAGTTCGCTAACCTTCAAGGACAGGAAGAAACACGAGGTCATATTGTAGTTAAAATACGGTAACTGTTGACAATATCGTGAAAACTCGCTGATATCTCTTGGCGAAAGCCGATAAAACTGTTAAAACTTCGCAATAAAATGGTAGGTTTAGGGCCAAGACTTACCTATATTAATAAAGATTTAGATAATTCTACAATGATAGTAAATATATAATATAATGTTTCCGATATAATATTGTAAAGTTGAACGATTTTCACAGTTAAGCAACGTAGAGCGCGATCAATAATTCGATGGGTGACCGCTAATAACTAGATTTCCTACATTCTACTTACCTACCGGTTTCTACACAGTATTCATGTACCTACCTAATATATCTAATCTACCTATCTTACATTTTTATATAACTCCCATTTTATTTAGGTACAAAATTTTCTCAATGTAGTTTATAAAAATTAGAACTTATCAGTTCAATAAAACCATATGTAAAATAAAACCTCATTACGTAACACTACAGATTTTATTCGGCCATTACCGGTTTATCTAACGTGACTAAAATATCGACATGTTGTTCTTTTAACATCCTATAATTCAGTGCTAGCGTAGCGCACCACACAAATGGATCTTGAAAAACAACCAGTTATTTTGACAAGCGATCTTTTGTAGCGAGTCGTAAATGTGGTAACGTTTAAGCGAATATAATCCCTTTAGAAATCAAAATAAAGCCTGTTTTCCTAAGACGCCCTTTGAGAAAATATAAGATTCTTTTCATTAGTTACGCTAGACCTTAATTTTAATTTGGAATGAGCTTTTTATAGAGGACTTGAGGAGAAACGATTTTTCATAAGTGATGAGGCGGCACCGATTGTGTATATTGGATAAATATTTTTAAGAAAAGCTCCCGGGGTCGGAAAAATGTGGGGTGCAATAAATATAAAACTGAAGCCTTGTCGACACGTGTAACTAATCGTTCGATTATACATGTTTGTAATGTATTAGTTCCCTGGATTCAAATGAGTTCGAAGGCGGATACAAACTCCGTGAAATATTATCGGAGATTTAATCGGTAAAGGCAGGTAAACGTTCGTATCCATGGGGTGAAGTGTCAAAATCACTCATATATTTTATTGCCTTTCTACGCTACGCTTTGTCCTCGCTAATGTTAATATCGATTCTTTGGTATATCGGTATGTATCTAGTAATCACATAACGCTGTTTTTTTTTTCTTTTCAAAACCTGTTCTTTCTTTGACTCATCTAAAAAGTAATTATAAAAACACGTTGCTCATAACTTATATATTTTCTAAAGTTTTATTAAATCAACATCATAGGAAAAAAATATAATGAATACTGATTAAATTTTCATCTAATTAGGTACATTCTGCGTAAAACAAATTGGTCTGCATATTTTAATAAAATCTGCAGGTACTAGGCAAACAGAGGCACGTAGCTATTGCGGTACATACAGATTCCTAATTGAGTCGAAACTCGTCGGAAGCTTCGTGTGAGCAGGTGTTGGTAATGATTTAATTTGGGCAAAATCGCGCACTCTCGGCAGAACATTGCCTCTTGAACGCTTGAATGAATCTTGTTACTGCGTAATCGACATTTTTGTTTGGGTTTTATGATTAAATCCAGAGACATTTACGGCACTGTGTATATACTACAACAAAGTTATAACTTACATAAAGGGTGACTTTGCCGCATCATCCATAATCTTATTTATTTTAAATTTCGTATCTATTAATTCATATTTAAAGGATTTTTTCGTCTTATAAATGCCTATTTTCAAGCACCAGTTGACATTACTGTGACCTCTATAATCGTATGTTAAATGACATCAGTAGGTATGTTTTTTATTTACCATAATTATTTTAATTATCTATATATTACTAATTTATAGTTAATATTACGTTAATGGCTAATTTTATGACCAATAAATCTTTAACCGTAGTAGGAAATGTGAGATATAAACTTTAACATTATTGCATTAAGACGACAGGGTTATTTATGTGAATTAATTATTAGCTTATCCTTTTAGGTATATGATTCCAACATCAGTATTTTTTTGCAAAATCTGATTTATTTTTGATATCCCGTCGTTAAAAATATAAATTAGAGACCAATAATTACTAATATTCTTTATAAATACAAATACCTAACTCTATACGCATTCCATGAATAATATACCTACATGCATTGTAGATATAAAATCATGACTAAATACGATTTGTTCATTTTATTAATTGTCACTAAAATTACATTGAATCATTGAAATTAGTTTCAACATATTCCAATACTAAGTAATTCGATTTACAAATAGGTAGGTATGTCTGCATACCTAATATTCAGGTTATTCGAGCTTCAGAGACCTCCTATAGGCACTGTAATGTATAGTAAATTAACTTCCGATTTGCATTTTAATAGCTTTGGAATCTTCACACACATATTTTGCTAGAGTTTACACGAGCCCGATTGTCAACCGAAGGCAATTGAAAAGACATAAAATTGCTATAAAATTGGATCGTAAAAGAATTGTAATTCTCGTGCATATTTTTTACTCGAAATAACACGTTCCGATCGGTCTCTATATTTATAAATGTTTTGAAACAATTATCGTTATTGTGAAAAAAAAGCATTTTATACAATACTTAAAAGTTATTTTCTCATTTAAGTAGGTAGGTACATTTAGATATAGGTAGGTTCTTTAATATCTTAAACCCAATATATTTAATTTATTTATTTATTAACTCTTTATTGACCAAAAAATAATTTGTTGTCAAAAGGCAGACTTAATGCTAAAAGTCAGTCAACGTTAAGTAGGTATGTGCCGAGTTTTCTTCTATTGGACATGGATTTCTTCTGGATGTAAGAAGAATTAGTCCATAGTTCAGCACGCTGGCCAAATACCTACTGACTAGTAGGCAGGTATACCTACAGATACCAGCACTTAATTAACTTTTACAACTTTATTTCAATTTGTAAACGAAATAAAACACAAGTATCTGACAATCAAACCCATTTCAATATCAGAAGCAAAGATACATAGCTATAACGGTCTGATATGTACCCACCTACATTGCTTAAGAAAACCTAACTATATAACAGTAACTCAAAAAAATTGAACTGCACGAATGATAGAAGTTCTAACCAAGTAGGTATCTTATCAGAGGAAAAGATAAAAGTTTAAGATTTTATTCAGGAGACCGCTCCGTTCGTCAAAACTTTGGCTATAACGTGCCCTTGTTTCTTGCAAGAAATTCTGTGAAAGGAAAGTAAAAAAAGATAACGTCAAAAGTAATCTATTTTATTTACGGAATTTCACAAAAAAAATATCTAATCTCGGTCACTGTATTAAAAATAGAAATTTGTTTGCTCGTACAAATCTTCCATGCTAATGAAAATGATCTTATTTTACGGTTTTAGAGTCATAAAGTGGCATATAATCCACGTAATCCCCTGAGTAGATTCTATGAAAATAATTCTACCAATTTAAAATCTTGTCTTATCTTTTCTTGAAGAAATATCTTGCTTTTTATTTTAATTCACTATCCACTCTACTTACTGCTAAATAATTATTCACCTGACTTAAAAAATAAATGTAAGAAAAAATCTTATAAGATCACACATGGATTTTTCAACAGAACAGCATCTAAATGTAATTGGATAGCGTCCCTAATTCTTACTCGTGTTCACTACCAAAGTAGCATATCCAAAGAAATTACACGGTCCCTAAAACTTCGCCATTTCCATTAGTTTGATTAAAGAAGATCCAACATTGGTATTTAACTTTTAACTAGCTACACTCGTACATACGCAAGATCTTACGTGTTTGCTTCCGTATGTACGGTTACCTTCAGTAAACATTTTCAAAGTTCGATCGTAAGAATAGTCCCTATATAGCGATGTATACGGTTTATTTTCGTCTTCAGTTGTAGTGTATAGGTGTGGGAATATTGAGTATCGATTAGTAGTGGCTCAGAGCCGATACAACCGCTTGTATTTACGCTGTTTACCTATTTATAACCGGAGTTATTTGACTCCCTACCTGCGCTCGATCTCGTATCAGTTCTGTCGATTCACTATATCTATGGTTATACTTTAGCTTCCTGTGGATGTAGGAGAGGTGCGTATTTTTATAAATAGAAAACTGAGTTCTGCGGAATGGAGGAAGTTGAATAAGGAAAGTGGGGAACTAGAGCTTGTTATGGTGTTACGAGCTTGTTATATGAAAAGGGAGTTCGATTCGTTACATCAAATATTCATTTGATGAGTATATTCATACAGATCGGTTTAGTTGTGCGTAAAGATTGGAAAATGACGATAAACCGGGAAATTGGGGAAATTGGTATAATAAAGTAGGAAACAAAGAAAAACATTAACATCTTGCAAGCCCAATGAAAATACATGCGCCACAAAAATAACACAATTTCGTTTACAACTTTCAGAAAACAATAAATTAAAAATACGTATATTATATCTTCATGTAAACATGAATATTGTTGTGTCCTTAAAATTCTCGACTTTAAGTTTATCAGGTGTGAAGTGTCGCAACGCATGACACGTGCCGGCAACTTTACTGTCCATAAAAATGAGCAGTTAGAGCTCATCTTTCTTTTTAACGAGCGCTGGGAATTGTTATAGTGTAAAAAATAAAGCGCCAACTTCCATCCCGTACCGACGATTGAACGGCTAGAAATATTTATGGTTATAGCGATGTTGCAGAAAGCTTAAAGATTCCGGCGCATGCCATTGACACATTCTTGATTCAGCACTTAAACGTCAGACTTATTGAAAGGGATATTTGACCTAAAATAAAATTATCCTTATACCTACTTTACTCACGTACCAGTGACAACTGATTTACATGTCCGTAGGTAGTGCTCAAAAACAATTCTGTTAGCAGACGAAAATGCAAATCCACTTATTGAATAATGAGGTCAGAGCGTTCTAATTGTAAGATAAAACTGAGGTGACTTTTTGAAGGTTAGCCGTCTGGAATACGAAGGTCACTTGACGTACTCACCTAAAGAAAGAGTTGCGAACTTCAAACGAGTCAGTGGAAACACATTTTTCAAAACATTTCATAAAATTGCGTAAAAGTAGATGAATGAATATTCAGCAATAAAGCATCTTCAAACGCCGCGTCTAGATTCAATATTTGCGTTTGTGTTCGCTTAGGGCGAGCTAAAGGAGAATTACGCAACGCCCCATATATTATCAAAGTCGGCCATAAAATGCTTGAGTTACCGATTCCATCGACATTTAGTGTTGAACAATCGGCCGTAGTCGGTGAGTCAGTTGGCGCCCGAGGACGGACGTCGAACTACGCCTACAAATCGGAACATAACCCTTACCATGTGTTACAATATAGCTACGGAACTCACACACCTTTACAAATAACTTTTGATTATCATTCGTCGTCCGTAAATTAATAGTCTCATAGAATGTTCCGAGAAATACACGGAAGAAACGTAACAGAATTTTGATTAGAGGCGTTTTATTCAAGCCTTGTTCCCAGGAAACGCAACATTGTTGGGCTTACCGCAGATGGAACAACTCGCGAAAGTCATTTCCTTGGAATATAATTAAATATTTTAATATGTTCGCTTGATTTTCTCTTAGAATTCTTCAAGTGTCCATACTCATCTATTTTGGTACATGAAATAAATTTAAAGGTAAATTTATAACATGCCTACGTAAGAAATATAATTATTTCGTAGACCTTTTGTGTAGTCTATTTAGCTTAAACATAAACGCCCTATTTATATTAATTTTATAGTATATTGTGTTTAAAGTTTATGATGGTTAACCCACCTATAAAACATTGATGTAGGCGCCTGATAAAAATTCGGGAATAAAAAACTTAGGGCGACACCTCAGGAAAGCACCTTCAGCAATTAAAAAGTCGTAAAATCGTTTCCCACCGTAACCGTGTAAGTCTGGCTTGTTACAGGCAGTCTACGGGATGATAAACACGCCTCTCGTGCCGAACGTAAAAATATATTTTGTTGCTATTTTACGACAACAATTACGACCAATAAAACGTGTAGCGATTATTCGTCATAGCGATTCTTGTGGTCGCGCTGTCATCACTGGCTGTAGCTACTAACATGATACGTCCGGTATCTTATAATATCACAACAACCTCTAAAAGTTACTTAAATTTCAACTCAGTTCTGACGTTCTCAAAGTTTAGAATAAATTCAGCTTGAGTTACATTTAGTTGGAAGTTTATCAAGGCAGGAAAGCGAGTCTATGGGCCTCTACGGGCCTTGACTTTGTCCGCTAGAGTATTTATAATTCGTCAACTCTTCATGTTTATTTTTGTTTTACACACGGTTTTATTACGCTTTACGCCAACAGCGAGGGGCGTGATTTGGCTCTACGCTGAAAATGTATTTTAGGTGTCATATCTACATATCTGTAGGTATCTACGTTATTATGTAAACACAAAGTTAAATATATAATTTCGGCAGAAAATTTGCTTTAGTGTGTACATTTCGGTTGATTTACATAATTATGACGCGGCCATTGTAGTTTTCAGGCGTGGCAATATATATACCTACAGATTGATTTCAGCTAGTTCCTCTTCTATATAGTCACGTGTCTATGGGCGGTACTGACCACTAATCATCAGATGCAAGCTCCTTTGGTAAATAATAAATTACCAAGTCAAAAATAAATTAAGACTTAAAGCTAACAATTTTCACAGCGGGAGACGAACATATTTTGTGAGCAAAATGTTTTTAATTCATAAACTATTCATATTATTTGACGGTATCTTTAAACAGTGCCCAGTTTTATAATATGGAGGAATTTAGATGCAAGAAATATTTTTGCATAAAGATTAAATCATTACTTTACTTTTACTTTGAATCCAAAAGACTTAAGAATCCACCTATGTATACCAAAAACATTTATGTGTTTATAATATTTGCTACCAAAACTTATTATTTATTTGTAGATAGGTACATTTAATGAAAAGTGAACTATAAATATTTAGGTTGATTTAATTAGCGTAATTATATCGACACTTGAATTTCAGTGGGGTCACAAAAAAAAACAAAAAGAAAATAAACAAATACATACTTGATATAATGTGGACAAATTGCGTATCACATCAATCCCTTTCTAGGATCTTCCGACATATACCAACATAAATTTGGTTATAAATAAGTATCGACGCACAATAGAGAAATAGCGCAGTGGAGAAAATATCGGAACACAGTAACGAACGGGAAATAATCCAATTGTACAAAACCCGCAACGCCTCCGCCCGTATCCCATAAATAGGCCGCCCACAATTTCTGAGAAACCTCGGATACAATTTAAACAAAGAATAAGATAATAGCATTAATTATTGCTAAAGAATAGAACGTTTTGTTTATAAAATCCAGATTTTCCTGACAAGTAATAAATATTGCTGTTTTCATGCGTAGAGCGTATTATCTTGATTCATTGTGTAGGTATTGTTTTTTTTTGGTTTTTTTAGATTGTAATAAATAACAAATATTTTTGTAGAAAAAAATTGCAAATACATGTAACATCGTGTCGTGTACCCACCTATTGTATTTCCATGATGGATTCTAAAAACAACTTAAATTTATGTAAATGAAAAATAATTTCAAATAAATAGGTATTTTTACAGCCGAATTTTCTCTTTAGATTCAAATTCCGAGTATCGAAGACAATTTTTAATCAGATCAAAAAACATTAGTCTTAGTGAAAGTAAAACTCATGGTGAGTCTACTCTACCGTGGATACAGGTTGTTTACAAAGGTTATCTGGTGATCGGGCCGCGTTATCAGAGGCCATCACGGCCAGCTGTACCAACCCAAGTGTGGCTGTCACCTTAAACTTACTATATTTATATGGCATGTATGTAAAGGTTCTAAGAAAACACATTAAAACCGCATTTGGTACATAGGAAGATATACATGCCTATCCTATTACTGGATGGTATACAATGTCGTTGCAAGTAGGTAACTTTCATTATTTGTCGACTGATTTAGGATCGATTTATCAAAAACACTTTTTAGTATTTTTTACGTTATTATTAATAAACCGTACACACAGGGTGTATGTATCTAACTAAGTAGGTAAAGTGCTTCTATATAATTAATATAATATCTAGGTATATAATGTATTATCCGTATAACATAGGCACTAGCCTAATGCCGTATATTAAATAATTGTAGATACCTATTATTTGCCAAATGAAGGTATATACCTACAAAGCCGCCTACAATACAAAACAATACAAAAATATATCCAAAAGAATTACACTATCAAAAGTGTACATCTGACATTAACTTAACATACAAATACTATTGTATCAAAAGGATTAGCTTATCAGGACACTAACTGCCCATTTTGCAGGCGACCGTGTTAAAATTTTGCGTGGAAATGCACCCAATTTGCCGAATAGGGCAAGGGCTACAATTTGTGTAGATAGCTTATCTGTGTAACCCATCGTCCCAGTAGGTATACGGACTACAAAATAGGTATGTAAAATCTGCGTATTAGATGTTGAATGCGACTACATTATAAGCTTGATATTTTGTGGGAGATCTTTACCTACGTACATATACCTAAACGCGGTTTCGAAGGTGTTCATGTAAATATTTAAAAATGCCCTGTTACAAATATGTAGATAGGATCATGTGATAATTTGATATTATTGCCTATCAATAATCGCAGTATTTTTTGGCAGATAGATACCTACGTATATTGATTGTCTTAAAAAGATATACACAGGGCATTAAACTTTTTGACGTTTCTAACGCGGTAAAACATTATATTTTTCATTTTTATCTCCATTACTACTTTCACGAAAACAAATTTGATTGTGTAAAGAAACATTTAGTACCATCTTACAGTATCACAATGTGTGTGAGCGTGTAGCTAGAAATATATTTTGGGCCCCTCGGCCACATGGCGCAAACCACGCCTTGCCGGCGCCAATACGATAGCAGCTAATTTTGCGACGGCTAACCATAGTGAAGTTAGTATGATTTAGAAGTTCGTATACATAATATTCTTAATGCTTGGATGGTAGGTAGGTATGTACTAAACATTTAAGTTAATGTATTTTTCATATTATCTCGATTTTTGTTAAAAATTCAAAATGATTTTGATGCTATAATAATATATTTTGTGCCATAATATAAATTAATAATCTGGTACGTTACCTAGTCGTATATAGTAACGATAGCAGAACAGTTGCCTACTATTTATAATTAGACTGTGAATGCACCACAGCTACACTTATATAGGCTTTACACTTTTCCAGATAATTTAATTATCACACGTATTTGTAAATATAAATTTCAAACTACATAAATAGGTATGGGAGTACCTACATATGTACCTATGGGAGAGGAAATTATGTTCAACTTCAAGTAGAATGGATTTTAGTTATACAACCAGCGCAGCGGCTTACAATGAACACACTCTAAGAGCAGGCGCTGCCTCACCATCTGGTGTGTAGGTATTTCAATATCAAACGTGAAACAATACGAATATCGAGCGTGTGTGGCTTCAAATAAACTCTGTGTGCGCCGCGCCCGCATGACACAAACCACGCCCTGCCGACGAGTGTATGAACGCAGTAGTTGCAATGTATCACATCAGTGACGTAATATCTCGCTCTCTGTACGATTGAAACTGTTTTCAATCTTTTAGAGCCTTAATCTGAAGTGTAAACAAAGAATTAAATTTAATATAAAGACTAAACTTAAAAACATTGCTCTAATTTTACAACGCATTTTAAATAGGTATGTGACTTACGAGAAAGCATTAACCTATCTACCTATAACGTTAAATGGTTATAGGTTGTTTCGTCATTTTTTAAGTCCATAAAAGCGACCTAAACCTTAGCAAAATTTTTATATAGGTTGTTATTATTTTCAATTCATAAGTAATTTTTATCTACATTCTAAAATGCTAAAGGAAAAGGCGAATTATAAAGGCCTCGTAAATTCCCAACTCTGTATTTACTTACACTTAAACGCATCTATTGGTATCTGTAACACAATTATATTCATATGATTTATGCACAAATGCAAATTGAGAATACTCTGAATACTTTGTAGCGGGTCAAAACAATACAATTGTAGAGTGGAGAGTAGGTAGGACCAGTTACGTGATACAGACCACGCTCCGACGGGCAGATGCGGGCGAATGCTATTCGTAACACCTCGCATGAGATATCTAGCGTAGTATGCACTCTTTATATTCATTGCACAATTTGCACTGCGCAAACCCCTTTAAAGACAAATTGCCTTGTTATTCGCAATTGCTATAAAATATAACAAGCGATACAATGTAGAGATCAGAAATAGAACGATTGTATCCAACCATGCGTACATGTTTGAAAAATATATTCCATACAAATATATTCGCGAAACAATAGCTGTGCCAATATACTGATCCAATATGAAATAAATATCGGCAAGTAATCCCAGTGCTAAACCCGAGCCAAATTTGTACCATCAAGGAGGGAGTGCCAACCTAAATCGTGCAAATTTTAAGCCAACTTGAGTTTTATATGAGTGAACTGAAATGACTGAATCATGTGACCTCTATGACGTTAGCTTACGTGTACCAAATATACATATAGAGGATTGTAAGTTCAACGCACGCGTGACTTTTACTCGTACCTACTAATGAAATAAATGGTGTCCATATATCTAAGTTTCTATCAAATGCTTACTTACCTTTTTGACTCTTACATGCATACAAAATATCTAATAAACATACTTATTTATACACGTGAACGTTTCTGTATGCCATACCTAACAGGGCATTAAATTTTGAACGAAAAATGAGATGTGCCGTTAATGAGAAAATTCCTATTCCCGACATGTAGGCGAGTATTTAAAATTTCATATTTTCACCAGGCGCCTTCGTTATTTCCCAACCCTACCCTATTTTATATTCGAGTCGCGCGCCCTAGCTATATTTTGTATGAAACAGTGTTCAGTCTGTACGTATATCTACATATTTATATGTATATATAATGTCGAACAGTTACAGAATAATACCTACTTCCTTATAAACAGATAATGTAAAGTGTTCACGTTACTATGAAATATCTATTATAATTAAGTATTCATACATTCACTTGACTTATTATTTTATTACCTACTTTTATTTGCAATTCAAACAGCGTTGCTAATGAACGAATTTATAGTGGATAGGAAAATTACTATACATAAAATGCTGGCTGGTATATTTTTTACTCTATTTATTACGTGACAACAGATACATGGGTGAACGGATGGTTTGTTTTTATCGTACATAACTCAGATAAATAAAGTAGGTAGGTAGATCTATCATTCCTAAAAAAAAATGAAGCAATTTTTAAAATGGTCGGGCTATAAAAGTGATTATTTGAGGGTAAATAAACAAAGGAACTGACAAGAAACCACGCTAGTTTTATGAAGTGCGTACGTATAAATACATGAAATTAGTGTAGTTTTTTGGCTTCACTCAAATACAAGGCTGCGAGTAATCTACCTATTTTATTTATCTGATCTTCACTAGTATAATTACATATTTTGACAGCGTTAAATAAAATCGAAACTATATTTTTTAGTTTGCTTGTATCGTAATTTAATTACATAGGCTATTCTCAAAACGGACCAGATTGGGTAATAAAAGTTAACTCCCATTGAATTCGAACACTGACCTCGCCATTGCCAAGGTTTTTTCGGCTGTGGACAATTTTAACAAAATAATCTTATGATTAGATGCGCTAAATTGCCATGTTATTACAATGACGGCGTTTGTGACATTTTTTTTTCATAAAATTGACGTAGCAAACGTGCATGCAATCCACCTGATGGTAAGTGGCCACTGCCATCCATAAACACCCGTAAATCGCGTAATCATCCCTAGATAAGTATAGTCTTACCTGAGTTAGTCATATATAAGTTTCTACCATGTGGACTAAGTTGGAACGCCTCGAATACGTACATATGTCTCTTACCACATCCTTCAGACCAGACCAGTGCTTAACACTGCAGTTATGAGGCAGAAAAAGGTGTGACAGTGGCACCGTCGGAATCAAACCACAAGCGTTCTACCGCCTTCAATTATTACGTATACTTATGTAGTAAGAAATAATGTAACAGTAGTTCAGATAGTAGATCGATTCCCGTAGTCAGCGTCCCGACGGACACGACGCTCCACTGATAACTGGATCGCGCGTAATCTTGCTTCCCTCTACATTTTCTGGAATGTGGAACGATGGAGGAATGTAAGCCGTTTCTCTTCTTTTTATATATCATTCATTTCTTATATTTTGGGCTTTAAAGATGTGGTGTTAATCTCACTTTTGAATCTGTTTTTCATTGGTCTAATTTAACTTACCTACCATCCAAAAACTGACCGCACACGACGCCGATTAACTTTATAGAGTCGTTTGTAAATTTTAACTACAATTTACTTTGTGTTAATGCAGTAATGTCAGTGTTTATGATATTTAATCTGTGCTGTAACAAAGTTTTTAATTTTTTTTTTTGATATATTGAGATCTACACAATCCACGTGCTTGAAAATATACTATAATAATATATTATATACTAGGCTTCGCTCGCGTTAAATTTGTATACTTCAGGTGTAATTCGAATGCAATTCAATCTTATCAAATGGCCGTAAGTGTAAAAGTAGGTAGGTTGTAGGTATATAAGTTACTTTTCTATCCCTCAGGAGTAGTATCTTTTTTCGGGATGAAAGGTACTTTATGTCCTATTCTGGACTCTTAGCAACGTGTGTGCAAAATTTCATGACAATCAGTTGAGTAGTTAAATCGTGAAGGCGTAACAAACAAACAAATAAACAGACTTTCGCATTTATAATAATTAGGATAAGATTAAGCCTTATAAGTATCCTAAAAATCAGGAAACAATTAATGAATTTTGTACTCTCGTTACAACTTCCACCGTTTCGCCAGATTATATCAGGTTTACAGAAGCCGTGAATCTAAAATACAGATACAAAATAATCACAGATAGTAGAGCAACATCGATCGTTGGCAACGTCCCGACGGACACTTCTCGGTCAACTGATAACTGAATCGCGAGTAATCTTGGATCCCTCTGCGTTTCCATGTATCGAGCTGACGTTTACTGGAATTGTAGCATTGTTGTCCGAACTGCATAACGTAACTTAGTCCTCCTGTCTAGAATATTATTAGTTTATAAAACAAAATAATAATGATTCCGCATTTTATTATTATTAAAACTTTTTCTACTGTTGAATTTGCGTCTTTTTTGCAATAAAATAGATAGACATTCCATTATTTTAAAAACAAAAAACCTGACTGTTCAAAACCTCTTTTTCGGTTTTCAGGCACTATATTAA
>DWPV01000003.1:0-77501 GCA_018251915.1 Urbanus proteus proteus
CTCGGCTGCTCTTGAAATTTGAAAACTCCCAAGCCTTTTCATAGCAACTGACGTCATCTGACAAAATAAAAATATACTTCTTTATATTTAGCTACTACTGTATTATCATCACTACATAGTATAAAACAAAGTCGCTTACTGCAGTCCCTATGTATGATTAAATTTTTAAAACTACACATTGGATTTTGATGCAGTTTTTTTTAGATAGAGTGATTTAAGAAGAAGGTTTATTTGTAATTTAACGCATGGGAACCGCAGGCAAAAGCTAGTTACAGACAAACATTATCACTCCCAGTTTAACTTTTAATATAATAAAAATATTATGTTAACTTAAACTGATTAAAATAAGATTACCTGTAGCATCACCAAGCAGACAGTACAATTTCACTGTTGGCTTTATATCTAATTGTTGCTGAATTACTTCTGCCGCCTGAAATCAATTAAAAGAACTCCGTAAAAGTACATATTGAGTTGCTTTTAAATCAATATTTGATATAATATGAATAAAGATCATTTTCATCGACATTGTTCAATTCATCCAGGTATTTTTGTCCAATCCAAAAGCTTTCTTATACAAAATTGCAATCTTTACCTTATGTCTCAACTGCAGCATGGTGTAGCAGACTATGACATCCTCCCACAGTTGTACTCGTTGGTACTCCTCAAGAGCCGCCTTCACCAGTCCCAGGCTGAGGTACAGGTCTGCGAGTTGCTGCCTCCATGTCCAAGCTGGTGGAAGACCGGAGGCCCAAAGGTATGACAATCTGTAAAAGAAATATTATTTGGTAACATGGTTTACACAGAACTTTAGACGTGTGTATGTGTGTGCCAGACACACAAACATATGTAAATCCTCATCCACAGATAAAATTCTCACATTAATATAAATATGAGTACTCAACACAGCCATACATATGAACAAGTACACGCTCTTACACACACACAACACAAACACTGGCATAGTAGTCACTTACGTTACATTATAAATATAGCGCACACACGGAAGTAACGTAGAGAAATATTACACGTAACCTAAGCAACGGGTACCTACACGCATCTCCACATACCCACATATTAGGTACAAAAATAACAATACCTGTTGGTCGGCGACACACCAGTCTTATCGTTAACGATAGTTTCACACTGCAGCATCGCACGCTCGACGGTCCGCTTGTGCGTGGCCTCCAGCTTGCAGCGGATCAGCAGGGCGGCCACTCGAGTAGACCACGGTCCCTTCTTCTGTAGCAACACTGCTGCGATGTACGGCTGCAACTCCTCTGTCATTAAGTCGTCCTTTGGCTGACTTTTTTGAATGTACTGACTGTGGATTAGGTCTTCATTTAAACTCTTTATTAAGTAACGACATTAACAGGTATAAAGTGATATTATACGTGGAATAATACTATCACAAACAAAATTATTATGTCAAAAAAATCTATCCATGACTTGTTGTTTACCAGCTTGCTTATATAACATATATAACACACATAAATGAACCATACAATTAAAACTAAAAGAGGCACTCTGAATAGTTTTAACAATCTTTCTGATTGCAAAGAATAATACACGCAGAAATAATTTTAGAGGAACATATCAAATTATACAATGTTATGCAAGATAAAGATTGTTACAATCCTATGTAGTTTCTTATTAATTAGAAAATATAACTTACACTGTCAACAAGCACAGAGTTTGCTCCAAGCTTGGCAAATCAGCCTGGCTGATTTGTTCATTGAACTGAATTTTATTCAGTCTGACGTCATCCTGCAACTCTATCTCGGGTGGCAGCTCAGAGCTCCCGTGGGTCTCCTCTGCTGATGTTCTTTCCACGTTGGAGTCGAGTTCACTGGTGAGAGCCAGTTGGGGCAGGGCATCCTGTTGGAACTTTGTCCTCTTACCCAAAACTCCTGTAACATTCAGAATAATATATAGTTATTTAAGGGCTACAATAATCCTGTAATAGTCTAATGGTTTTTTCGTTTCTCCGTCCTTTCCAACTGAAACACAGCAATGCTGAACACTGCTGTAAGAAAATAATAATAGAGAAAATAATGTAGCGGTGGTGCTGCCGGAGATTAACCCCAATGTTTCTACTATCTTTAATGTAAAATTGTATAAATACAAGTAAAATATAATAATTGTACACCACATCAAAAAAAAAATTAACACAAACCTGTTAATTCCAGCTTCAACCCAGCAATTTCTCTAGCCTTCAGCAAATACTCCTCAACTTTCTGTACTCTGCCGTAAATGAGGTAAGCTTGCGCTATCTCTGTGTATAGCAACACCTTCATCCTCGGGTTATCCATTGTCTGTGACATGTTCGACAGCTTGGCTATCATGAACTCCATTTCAGTGAATAAGGTTGCACTTGTGTCTTCTAAAGCTCGCTGATGGGTCACTTTGGTACGAAGACACCACCAGAGATGAACCTGTAATTATTATAACAAAACTAGTAATAGTATTACACTTTGTACTTATTTATATTTGTTGCATATTTGCTCTACAAAAAAAGAGTTACTAACGAGTTCATATGTATGGATAATCGTGTGATTCTAAAATGGTGTATAAATACAATAACAGGCAGCATAAGTTAATTTATAGAAAATAATAACAAACAACAAAATAATTGGCAACATTGATATCCTTAGATACATTGAATTTAATGACAGACATTCTGACTATCTTTAGTTAGTCTGTTTTAAGTTAGTTTAGTCTCAAGTACAATACCAATTACCACATGAGTTTCGCTGTGACCACGATCCATGCCACTTGGTCAAAATATTGATAATCAAGAAATGAAATACCAAGTATTATAAGTGTCCTTAACACATTTGTAAGTTGGCTTGTAAGGAAATATACATACCATATTTTGTTCCAGTGAATATAGTGCTGAAAATATTTGCATAGAAAAATATAATAATTCAGGGTACAGTATGTTCACGTACAACGGCTCTGAGTCCCTCTGTAGCTTGACCGCTGCATCCACACTCTCCGGCCAAGCCATTTCGAAGTACTGCTCCAGAATTAATTCTTTTGGATGTGGATTCCAGTTCTGGTCACAAAAAGTTAGGAATGCACTTATAGCCATGTGGAGGGTTTTATTCATAACTTGTTCGTCTCCATTGTATCCTTTTAAGATATGTTTAACTGCGTCTGTTTCTAGTCCACTTGTAAGGAACTCTTTACATAAAGAAGTGTCGTCTATAGACCACTCGCCGGACCATAATTTCTTTAAACAATCCTGACCTGTAAAAATTTTTATAAAATTACATAAAATCCATCAGTTTTTACCTTTAATTTATCTGAATTAATTTTATAAGCAAAAACAACAATATTACTTGAATCTTCAATTTGTACGTCGTAGTTACATAAATACAACAATTTATCTCCTTCTGACTGCATTCTTGTATTGTTTATTTTTGTGTGCTTATACTCAAGCAAAATTGGAATAAACTACGAGTTTTTAAGTATGTTTCTAACCATAACATTCATGAACAACATATGATAATGACATTTGTATTTATAATATAACCTCAAAATACAAATCGTTCAAAAACCTCCAAAAAATTTCGTCCTAAAATATTGCAATTACATAATACGAATAATAATAATTTATTGGAGATATTTGTAACATGTAAAGAACCAAAAGTAATGAATAAATTTCAAGTGAAAATACTCTTTAATAGCAAATATGATAATCAAAATAAATAAATGTAAGATTTTTAAAATTAATGAGGCGTCCACACATGCAAATGTCATGAACAACTTGACAACATCTGCTTTCTGCAATTAAACTATTAATCTATAATAGTGCGAGCTGTGGACGCAAAATCGGCTAATTCAAGGTTGATTTATCAAATAGGTCGATCAAGTTGAGGAGTGTGGAAACTCTATTAGTGGAAGAACCATAGAGAATATTTATAAACTACATTCTGAATAACAGCATATTTTTTTTTTATTTTTTATCTTTGTCTAATTATCTATGGTTAAGTCATGGTGGGCGGTTGTACTTTTTAGGTTAGTGAATAAAGAAATATGATTTTATAAAATATATAACAAATTCGCACGGAAAATGAAATTTCGTCAGCAAATGGAATCAATATTGATTACTATAACCGCTATTCTATGCACAATTCTACTTTTGAAACTACTTTTCAATTTGCGGTAAGTAAATAGAGGTTATGAGACTTGCTTTCCCGCCTGATAATAAATGTTTTAATAATTACATATTTTGCTTACAGAGCGGCTTTAGTTTGGCGAGTGAATTGTTGGTTTTGTAATAGTAACTTGTGGGTGAAGTTTTTGAACAGAAACAGTTGGGTTTGTCCAAAATGTGAACAGTATAATGGATTCACTAAGGTATGTTTTTTACGTTAACACGTATTGATACTGTGGTGTTTTTGGTGAACTGTTAGAGGTATTTAATGTGTATTGTTATTATTTGAAGGATGGTGATTACAATAAAGTATTAAATGCGAGTATAGACCAGAGTTGCAAGTCTCCCAAAGCGTTTCCAAGGAGCCCCCCCAGGAATGGCCTGTGTAAGATGTGCAACATTAACCAGCAGCTCAAGGTGACACAGCTCGCAAACTTTGTTCCTATGAATGATAACAATTATGACCATGAGATAGACAACTACAGGTATGTTCATTGTTTTTTTTTTTGGGGATTTCTGGTTTAATATTTTTTTTTAAACATAATTATGCACATTAAATATACACTATTATGTAATACATACATTTGTCATCAAGGAAACTTATAATTCGTTATATCATAAATGGAAATAACAAGATGATATTTCTGTTCATAGCAATAATTAAATATAGTAATTGGTGTACAATTTCCTTCATCTATATATATTCTGTACTATTAAAGTTGTTGCCATAATGTATAATATAATGCCTTTGAATAACTATGTTTGTATAAATTAGTATGGGATTGATAAATAATTATCGTAATTACCTTTGATATTATGTAATCTGTTATCTCATTAGCATAAGCATGGATTGCTTATGCATTATGAGTTCCCAATTCTTAAGCCTTTCAACATATCTAAATATAGACACTGGAAAGTATAAATGCTGTAACTTGACAAGAAAATAACTTTGGGTAAACCGAGTTAATAATTCTATGAATGTTTGTTTATTCCAGGTTGCAACTAGAAAAAGCATATAAATTATGTAGTCCGTGCAAAAAGGTGCTGCAAATGAAATTGCACAAAGAAAAAGAAACCCTGCTGGGTTCTAAACTCCTAGAAACAAGGACACCAGAGAGAAAAAACCAAAAAGAAAAAGAAAATCAAGATACTCGCTTAAGAAACTTTGTAAATAGTACCTCTGCATCAATAGCTGGAGCACTCATCATATTAATTTCCCTCGAGTGCTACAGCAATGCAATGAAACACAAGAATTTATCTAGTACAATATATAATATAAAAGAAATAGTGTACAGTCTTCTGGAGAGAATAATCGATATTGTTAAAATGAAGACTTTATTGACATTCCCTTCGCTGGAAAATTATAATGACATAAAGAGTAATATGAATTTAGATATATTGGAAAGCTTTAATACAGGACTCAATGATATGGCGCAGAAAGCACTGGGAGGCTGTGTATGTTTGATACAGATTATAGGAATTATTCAGAATACAAATAAATTAAAGTATGCCATTAGTATTGACTTACTGTGGCTTGTGTTTGTTGCTGCATCCCTGACTCACCGGGATGTGCCTGTGGACCCACTAATCATGAGTTTAATTAAGGTACCTATTTGCTTATCATTTAATATTATTTGAAGTAATTTCATAATTAGTCAATCATATAATCATACAAATTAATTGTTTCAGTTGGCGAGTACTTCTGCAGTATTTTTAGTTTATAGGCATATGACAACCAAGACTGGAAAATCCACGAGGAATGTGACGCGCAAACCAATTTCGCCAAGAAAAATGAAGAATCTTGTCAATGGGACAGTAAATCCTAAGATAAACAATGAAGACAATGTATCTTCCGATACTGATGATGATGTATCTCTTAGTAAATTTGGTTTACATAATTTAACAGAATCTTCCAATGAAACAATCAGTCCAGTAAATAAAAGTTTATTTAATGGGAGGTCATTCACTCCCAGGACTGACGGTGTGTGGGGAAAACCAAAAATGAATTCCACATTTTGTGTTAATTCTGCACTCGGTAGTCCTACTCCTCTGTCTGACACAGTATTTATTAAACCCTCCTTTAATAGATATCAAAAATTGACAAAGGACGATTCTGATTCCGACTTAGATGAAAGTATTAGTTCCTTGTGCATAAGTAGTCCTAAAAAGAGAGTTCCCAATAAAAATTCTATATTCACGTTGCGGAAATTCACGGCTTCTCCTAATTTTGTTACTCCGACGCCGATGAACCGCGCGAGACCACTAATCTCGCCGAGCAAGCTGGGGCACAGCACCTCGTGGGTCGCAGGCGGGTACTGGGGCTCCGAGGGTGATAGACAGATATTTAATATTAACGGTAGCCGTTCTTCGAGTCAAAGTTCGGGGTTTGAATCGCAAGCGTCTAGTATGAATCAGAGGAATATATTCTCGCAGCCGCCATCCCGGGAGGAGTCGGATTGCGGCGAGCCAGATAGAGCGTCAATGTTATTGGACCGCTTCCAAAATTGTAATACAAGTAATTTTAACTTCCAAAATCCACAGAGTTTTACGCCAATAAGTTCGCCGGTGTTTCCTCAAATGCAATACAACAATCACGTTCAAATACCTCAGCCCCAATTTCCTCAGCAAATGTTCGCTTCTCAGAATATGTTCGGTCAGCAACAGTTTGCACCAAACAATATGTTCAAAGCCCCTGGCGAGTCCAGATTGATCAAACTGCCTCAAGTAAATTCTTTCTCGTCTCGATAATCCTCATTTAGCTCAACTGCTAGTCAGTCTCAACGTTACTAATTCTTTTGACTAATATATATTTTTTTGCCTTTTTATTCTTTGATAAATTTTTTACTAAAGTGTCCATGAACTGCCATTATGTTAAGAATCTTGTTAAGTTATATCACGTACATTAGTTCGTAAGCTGTAAGCCGTTATTAGTATGTAACGATCGTGAGTAAACATAGTGTTAAGACTATTTGCTGATCTCGTGTTGGTGCCAGGTGATGGCGATATGAAAGCATTAAGAATTATTGTATTGTTACAATTTTTATATGGACGTCACTGTCCTATTTCGAACAAAATGTGATATTAAAGACTAGTAATGTTTCCAAATGTGAAAAAAAAATGATTCTTGATGTTATCATTGTTTTGATTTTGTCATCTTATATCGGAAACTTTTTGTGAAGCTCCTGGAATAAAGTGGTACAAAAAGTTAATATATTTTTTATTTCTATACGCAAAATTATATTAGTATGATTTATGTTATCCGAACTGATCTGGAAGCAGTTAACATTTTCTGTTACTTTACGATGAACTTATCAATACTCACGAATTCCGCGCCCTCCTCTCGCATCTCTGCAAGTATTGATGGGGTTGTGGGGGTACATAGGTATCCTCGTAGAGGGTCGACGCATAGTCCGATACATCCGTGCATGCCCACTCATGTTGAAGATATTTCTTTAAACCCCATTCCGTAACATTTCCCTACCAAAAATGAGACAGTCTTTATTTTGCGACTCAAAGGAAGGAAAAATATTCAAAAAGTTAAAATAGCAGTAAAATATAAAGTCAAAAGGAACTGAAGGAGAATAATGCATACAAAACATTTCATGAGGTCCGGCTGTGGGTAGAACTGATGAGCACTTCTCTTGTAATATCTCTGGGCCGGTCCACATAGTGGCTTTGGCACGTGATTGTACACTAGGTCAGTGGTGATGGCGAAGTTCCCGCACGCGTCGTGGCTATCGTGGCGGATTATAGCTTGTACATTACCCTAAAGACCATAAGTAACTGACATCATGTACTTAGCGGTTAAACCTATTTGTGGACATTTTCAGGTCACTAGAAGACACCTAACTTAATACTTGCAACTTTAACCGCCATTAACGATTACTGTATTTTTAACTACTATGTAACTTTTGACTATATACCTCCTTAAAGTATATAATCAAAGGTCTTTTACCATACAGCCTTTGTTACTGAAAAGGTTGCCAACCGTTGCTTTGCGAAATTTTAAGTTTCATAAAGGAACGGTCAATCATCATAAAACATTAGAATCCTATCTTAATTTGATCAGATGCGATACTACTCTTATTACCCTTAAGGACCAAATTGGAACGATTCGGACAAATAAGTCTCTCTTACCAACCCAATCCCGTTCCCATTAGAGCAATACTTCTATAATGTAAATGTGTAACCGCTGGAATCGAACCATTAAGGAAGTCTTGTAAAACTACTGAAAACCATAAACAAAATACCTGTAAACCGTTTAGCTTGTTTTGTCTAAAATCCGGTTGGCGAGTTTCTGGTTTTAATTTTTCGTAGTCAATCACTTCTTTAGGTGGGAAGTAGAACGTTCCACCTTTTGGACATTCTATTCTGTCTTCAACCCAGTTGCCTATATTGCGAGATAACAGTTTAGTAGATAAGTTACATTTCAGACTTTGTATATTGTCCATCATAATATAATTGCTAAAGAAAATATGTTTAAAAAGAAGAAAATGGCATTCCAATTTTTAGGTAACAATGATTTCCGTGGCTCCAACGCCACTAAGCTATCAGCCTTCTAAAACTTGTTATTATGTGTCTTTGTAGTCATCTCCATCCTGAACCAGGACGTTTTGGAGCAAGTATACACATTACACACATAGTACAAAAAAAGGAGGCTAGAACCCTACCCAATAAAACTCCAGTATTAAAAACGGGGCCAGGCTTCAGCGCTTTTGCAATAGCTTCGGCTCTTGTCGGAGATTTCGCACGGGTAGTAATTGTCGCCATATTATTAAATCATATAAAATCTTGATATATTAAACAAATAACTAATTTAAAACACAATTTGTAGCAAACTATAATTTATATTAAAATGTCACATTTGAATAGTCAAAAATAAACGAGAGATAAAGCAGATTATAATTATTTTAAATAAAACACATATTTTTTAAAATCAAAATTATTACATTTAAAGCAATGATACCACCCCTTTATGTACCTGAATCCATGAAAAAAAACCTATAAAGTTATAAAATTAATTATAAATATTCACATATGCATATTACAAAGCACAATCACTTTTGTTGTCGTGGCAAATTATAACTTATTGCAAAACATAACATTTATTGGATTTTTATAATAAATAAAACAATGAAATATCTGTAGAAAAGTTATAATATTAATGGGGGATTATTATTTTATCATTGTCTACAGCCTAATGCAATCTTCAAATTCAATACATGAACACTTTGAAGGCAACAGTTATTTATAAATCATGTTTAGTAAAAATATATATTATATAAAATTAAATAATGACAACAATAACTTAATTTATAACATTTTAAAAGTATTCTAAGTTGTATTACACAATCACCGATATTTACAGCAGCCTTCGCAGTCCATAATCCATAATATTGTACCAACTTCATTCCAAATAATCATGGCTTGTTGGGAGATCTCTTAAATAGATAAGTGCATAGTGAGATACCTACAGATCTAGTAGAATAGGTTGTACAATTTGTACACTATATGTCATAGACTTAGATAGATAGTTATTTATTACACAATATAGTTAATCTTAGTTGATGCTATTCAAATGATTTATATTATCAACCAAAATATCCACATATTTTACTGTAATATGTTTGTGCAATCCATGGAGTTGAATACTCTATTCCTTATTATGAAATAAAGAGATCTGTAAGTGTGTGTGACGTGTAAACATTAAATGCAAGTCAATAGTTTCATTCAGTTTCCATAGGCAGGGCAATGTTCTGTTTGGGTAATGTCTGCAGCAGTGCGTTTAATTGATTCTCCAGAGGACCTGCTTGTTGTACGATGTTTTTAACATTTTTTTCTACTTGTAATAAGTCTTGGTTGATAATTTCCATGTTCTGAAAAAGACAAAATCAACAATGATATATGAAATTAAATATATGGGGCTATATATATCTTTGGACAATAATAAAAATACCCTAATTAATTTAATGACTAGTTTCTTAACAATGTCAAGTGTACGACAACTAATCTCTGAATTGCAATATTATTACACATGTTATAATAGTACATTACGATATGGGTGGCCTAAGTTGCCTATTATGACACGGCGTGAAGCACAGCATTTATTACACTATCATCATGCAAAGCAAAAATACACTACTTGGGTCACACATATCGTAGGGTACTATATAGTGTCCGACCACAGCTGCAGCTTTGGCCTAAATCTTTGACTTGACCAAAATGGGCCTAAGTTTTGGCGGAAACAGAAAGTTTCTAACAAGAACCAAAATTTAATAAACTGTTCCTAATCTGCGAGATTGTAATGGCCATGTTGAAGACCAAAAGGTACACGCACAGTCTATTGTGGGCTTGTGCCACCAATTTTGTAAAAATTCACTTCATTCATAATGTTATAATTTTTGACAAGTTGCATAATAATTTTATCAACTCTACGAGTTGCTTATATGACATTAACACAAAAGTAAAGTAAGTTAAATCGTTATACTATTCATTCAGCCAGTCTAAAACTGAGTTTCTTAGAGTTTTTAAAGCTTGGGCTTCGGCCAGAGGTTGTGGGGATAGCCAAACGATCGGCTTCGGTTTAGGCCAAAATTAAGCCTTCAGTCGGACACTTTATTCTTAATATTAAAATAAAATAACTTGCCTCTATCATAGAAGTGTATAAGTGTTTGAAGTTTTTGTCGCTGTACCGGATGAAACCACTAACATTTGATTCAGTATCTGATGGCATGGAAGTCATTGTAACAAAATTAAAACAATGATCACTAAACTTGTAAATAAGTGGATGATACGAATATTAAGACAATAAATCCACCCAATCTTTTTAGAAACTTATAACAATTAATGAAGAATAAGAACAAATCTATAAATCGACGGTTGTTTGAGGAATTGACTTATTGACGTAATTTAGTGTTTGACGTTTGTGTTTGACAAGACAATATAAATTGTTAAAGAACTCGTTCTTTAACAGTTAAAATCCACTAGATATTTTTATTTAAGTTTGTAGTTTTTATTTACTTTACTATTAGCGTATTAAAATATCTTTATTATTAGTAATTAAATAACGGATTTCATTTATGAAGTATATGGATATTACAATAGTTTCATTGAATCAAAACGTGTTTTTATTTTACTTTTAAACGAATATAAAGTGTCAGAGTCTTATTTTTTCTGCGGTAAATTATGTGACTGAAAAGGAGTAGTCAGCCAATCATAGTGTTTTATAACAGCTGAACAGCTTTCTCATTGGTTACATTTAGCTCATCCGGTTCGCTCAATGACATTGAGAACGATTGGTACTGCAGTGGACGTAGAGAAGCAGAAGAATATTTATTTGAAATTTTGACTAAAATAAAATAAAATGACATAAAATAGTGCATATCGTGATAAATCGTCGAGTTATGTGCGAGACAGTGTACGTAACGCTTATGGAATCATGTAGTATTACGACCTACGAGTTATCCATATTAAATCCGTATTTGTGGCGATTGGCAAAAATAATTTTCTATTTTTCCGTAAAAAAATATTGATTTTGACTTGAAATGCTTCCAATTTTTACTTATAAGTGGTAAAATTTGTTGGATAATTTAACTTGTTCTGCCTGCAAACTGTATTTCCTGAAGAGTCGTTGTCTACACACAATAAATCAATGTTGTTGTTCTGTTTCATATTTTAGTATTTTTCTTCTAATCATCCTAGAAAGTAGATCATCTCACCTTCGCTGTATCAATATATTTTTTATTTCCCATTCTCTATTCTATAATTTCGTAGTATAAATTAAGCATAATATTAATTAAGCACTATTAATGCTATTGAATTTATGTTTAACTAAAACTAGTACGATTGTGGTAGTTATTGGTCTGTAAAATTCCCAAAAATGAAAATGTTATTATAGACTGCAATAGTCTTGTTTCCATTAAATTCCAAATTCCTTAATATCTTTAGACCTGTCTTTTGGCTTTGAAAAAATAGTTAGCTTAATGTAACTCAGTGGTATGAATAAGTTCAATGCTCATATCACCTCCCTTAAGTTATGTTTCCTTAAGAAATTGTGAGAATGTTTAATTAGTAGATAGTCCGTATTAATCAAATTTGGGAACAAAGATTAATAAAACAATTTAATCCTATATCCGTAAATGAAAAATATTTACTGGCTGTTTGAGGCATTTAGCATTTTATTCAATAAAATGATGCTAGTCAATCTATAAATAATGTAACATTTGTATGGTTTCTACGATGGCCATCGCCTTGCACCTGACGGCTTTTGTTAAAAAGTAGCAGGGAGATAACACTTACATGCATTGAAATTTTTAATTTATTTCATTAAATCAACTTGTTCTCCGCTTGATGGTAAGTGACCACTGGCTGTGGATATCAGTAATGCACCCTAGTTCAGAGTGATGTCAGATGATATTCGAGTTATCTGAGGTTGGCCACAACTCCATTGCTACCACTTTTGGAAGCTTTGCAAAGATTTTCCTTTTCTTTTTTTTTTAATTTTATACCTTAACATTTGGTACAAAAGGGGAGATGTAAATATTGAGGTGTAAGATTATGTTAAAATCTTCCCAATTTACTTTATTTCGCTATTAAAGATAGGTAACTATTTAAAATATTTTTATATACCTTCGGGTATATTGTGATTTGTGGCTTTTGTTTAATTTATTTATTATTTATTACTTTCTCACATTTTATTACACTTTGCATTGTTTGCATAGCAGCAAAAATTTAATTGACATTACATGTAAGATTTCCAATAATTTTCAGGGTGTAAATATAATGATAGACAATTTACTAACTCACTTCTGATCCTTAGATCAGACGTGCGTTAAATAATTATATTTAGCACAGCCTTCCATCATACTATCATTATATATGACCAGTGTGCATGTAAAGTTAAGTAGCTACCATATTATAAATATCTCATCCACTTATGGCATTGAACACCCAACCAGTTTTCTATTATTAGACGAAACAGTAATCATGTGGAGAAGGCTGTCGTACTTTGTTATTACTGGCTATAAAAATGTGCTTTAATCATAATTTTTGCAATGAAAGTATATGCTAAATTCAAAATAGAATACTCTGAAACATGATTGTGTATATCCCATATTAATTATTTTGTGTCTTATTTGAAGTTGAATTAATTACTGCTTTTAAAAAAAATATTGGATTTTATTTTTTCTACCAGTTTTATTTACATAACTAGAGTAGTAACTGAAATAAAATAAAACAGAACTAAAATTGTACCTATTTTAAAATTACTATGTATTATGGAGGTAAATTTTAAATCAATTCCATTTATTTCTAGGTGGGCTTTAACTGTACTTACTTAAATAGATTTAGCATAGCAGATTCGCGTGCAAGGTTTCAGTTTCTGTTTTACATTATTTATGTCTTCATAACATGTTACTTTTCCATAAATTGCCTTCATACATTAAATAAGTTAAAATTGTGCACTTGTGCATAAGTGAATAGCCTGTATTAGGCGTCAGTAGGTCGGCGGGCGCCGGCCGGGCTGGCGTCGCGACGTCGCCGGCACCCTCCCCCTGCTTCAGCCCTCGGCTCTGTCAGTCTCTTCCATAAGTAGCAACCCCCACACACTACCACTGCTCTCTCTGACGGTAGCAGTTCTATTTCAGTACTTATTAGATACACTTAATCGCTCACATACGGTGTAATATTCCGAAGTGATAAGAGCGTATATAAAACAAATTTTACCACATATTTTCTATTGTTTTCCAAACAGTTAAATACGAAAATGAAAACGGTTCGGTGAAGTCATGTCAGAGGAACATGACGTTGCGTGTGCCAGTCGTGAACAAACTGATGACGATAATGATTGTGACGAGAACAATACAGTCGAAACAGTGACGAAGGACAGTGAGGAAACACCCGATGCCATAGAACCTAGTGCCAACACATCTGATGATACAAATAGTGCCATAAATGATAAAGAAAGTCTGAATAGTGAAGTAAACGAGAAAGAAGACTTGTATAGTGTACAAAGTACTTCGAAGGGGACACTCAGTTGGACGCTCGTGGGAAGAGTATTCGATGTGATATGGAACATAACGGCGCCGGTCACACCGAAGGACTACCTAGCCATATGTCATGCAGGTGAGTGCTCTTGTTTACGTTAATTATTTATCAATATGCGATAGGTACTAATATTATGATCTACAAAAATGTCGACCAACTACCGTCATAAATTATCCTTACCTATAAGTAATTGGCTGTCCGCAATTCTCTAATACATTACCTTAATTTACCGTGAATGTTTTACGAGAACCGCAAAGTACTCATTTCTCTGCTCACTTTCACATGAGGCGACTGTCTTAGTCTTCGGGAGTAGCAACGCTCCTGCGATAGACCCTGATTTAGATAGAACCCCTGTACTGTAAATATAAAGTTATTTATAGCTAATTTGTATCTAATAATTCCTATACCAATTAAAATCTGCGAATTAAAATATTAATACGCTAAAAATTCTTATAAAGATGTAATAAAATCAATTAAGTTATAAAATAATAATAAACAAATTGGTATGACATGACACTTTTAACGTTACTTTTGGAGTTGACCCCAGGTACGCATGCGTGGTAGCTATGGCAACTTGGTTTATTTCTGTCTACGTATTACACTACCAGAAATGCAAAAACGTCTCTTAAGCTATATGACTATAGGTACAGATGTCCATGGGCGGCAATGATCACTTACTTTCAGGTGAACTGCATGCTCGTTTGCTACTTAAGTGTAATAAAAACTGCATTACGGCATTTACATTAAACGTATTTGGTTAAAATATTTTTATTTGAGAAACTAAATACTTTTTCAATAGTTTTCTAAAAAAGTTTGCAAATCTACTGTTATTATCGTTATTAATTGATATAGAATTGGGAGCCATAATCTAGTAACATATTTGCCAAAACAATCATGATTAGAATGGTTGTGTTCGATCTTCAAAGGCTTTTGAGTCGTTTTTCGATTTGTTTCGACCAATTACTCAAGCTTTTTTGCTTGAAATATACAATTCAATTAAAGTAATTTCTGAAAGTTATTCAATGTCTGGATTATGACTGATTTATTTGGATATTATTGACTTGTGACTTCAAATTAACTTTCCATAACTGTAAATTACTTCGGCGTGAATAAAGGTGTAGTAATTAGATACATATTATCGTCTTTATTAACGCCTTGCTGTTAAATAATATCAAAATATCTATTGGAACTCAGATTCATAAAGTTTGAATAGATATAAGAACAAACGTTTAATACGTTCTGAAGCTTAATTTGCTTAAAATGTTTATTTGCATTGAAAATCTTAAGAAGCATTTTCGTGTACATTTCGTATACACTTTTGCATAAAATATGAAACTCAAACGACACATACAATTTTATTATCCTCAAGATAAATACAATTTGTTCATTGGCAATGCCAAGCACGAAGGAGGAATTGCTGTGGGGTCTTTGCCAAGATACATAGAAATTATAATTTCCTTCCTTATATTCCTATGTTCCAAATGTGGATACGGTCTATGTATATTGTGTCAGTTTATATGAAAAGCGTACCAAGTTACTAATGTCCACACTAGACCAGCGCATTTTTCCTATAATTAGATACATTAAAAATGATGACCGTTCAGGCTTGTCGTTCACGTTTTATATGCCTCTTTTTATTACTTAGTGCAACTGTTGCCAAGATGCATCTGTGAATCGGAATTCCATTGCAAAGTTCCAAGTAGTGGCCTGTTCAGTAAAATGGAAAGAACTTGTTTTGAACTTTTTGCTCCCTTAGTAACGTTTCCTCACCCCGGTAAGGTTGTGGTCCATAACCACTATAACTGTAACCGCGGTGTCAGTCCGTTTATTGCATTAATTGACAACAGGAAGCGTATCCCTTACCCCTCCCTGATAGGTGTACAGTATACTGTAAATGGCGCGAACGTAACTGTACGTTAATTTCTATATTTCTTCGTCACAACTATATTATATTTCGCAAAAATAAAAATAACTGAGCTGATGATGGTTATATGGATTGCGAGAGTACCACCGGCTTCAAGACTAACAAGAGAAACGGACTAAAGCACCAAACGTCAGCAATATTGTGTGTGGTAAATTTATGATAAATATTTCATTACATTTTACGACGCTTCACGTTAAGTTTAAAGTTTCAAATTATTTAAAATATTGTATTTGTAATCTCTAAGTAATCGTGTACTTTTGGGGTTCATTACAAGCGGTTCAGCTGTCCCCACTAGAAATTTCAAAACCAATGCCCCTATATCTTCTGGCAATGCTCAACGTTTAGCGACGGCCACGCTTCTATTTTGACACATGTATGTATTTTTCCGGTCACTTTATTCCTGAGTGTTAGTTTTTTAAACGCAAGTACATTAAACACTTCATTCTTTCCGTTTTTTCTATTGTTTATCTCATAGTGTTCCCTGATTCAACCCTCATGGAGTTGAGGATCGCCGCACTGCGGTTGCAACTTGCGGTCGGCTTACACAATTTATACGGAACAACATTGCACCGCATTCCGCGACACTAACAAAACTTCCATAATCAGCTGAAAAACTAGTGTACCTTTATATTTTATAATAAATAAATTGTTAATTTTAATGTGCAATTAAATTTTAATATTCGTAATTCGATGAACAATTAAAATACAAGTAATTGTAAAATACACTTTATTTGCATGCTAATAATAAAAATAAGAAAAATGTGACTTTATAAAAATAACTTTCGAAATAGCTAACCGACAAACTCTTTATAGGATAGAAATATACATGAAATATACCTTGAAATATACATTTTAAGGTTCGTTTATACAAATTTGAACGTGGCAGACGCGAGTCGTGACAGACAAAATAATAATTTCCATGCACTGAAATACATGTAAGAAGAGTAGTTTGTAAAAAATATACTTAATGAGTTATTTCTGAACTTTTGATTTTCTCAGAAAAAGTAAAGTGAAATTCCCTGTTAAGCCTGACACTTTAAATTGAACTTTAAATTAAATTGGCTCCTTTCAAGCAAATAAGAATAAAAGCTGGGCGTGGGTCACTTAAGAAATACGTGGTCCAAATGAAGCAAGTCGAATTGTCGTTGCCATATATTTTTTCGTGTCGATAAAGCCAATCGTTTCTTAAAGTTCAAGAAAGTGCAATCTTCGCCCACGCGCGCTTAATTGTGCGCCCGCGCAGGCTCCCGAGCCGGTACCCCGCAAATTGATAACCGCTTTTATTACTTAACACACCGTTTTATAGCCACTTACCAGTACTTGAGTTGCGGCCGATCGATTTACAAAAACTGCTGCAAACTGACCGAAAATCGCTCCACTACCTTAAACGCGTGGGCCTCCGTCTAAATTATTATACCACTTACCGAAGTGTTGTGCCAGATAGCCCGATAATATGGCAAGAAACACTTATGGTAATCCGATTGCTGCAACTAAAGTGTTCGAATTCAGGACTTTTGTATCGCCTAATTGAATGCTAATTCATTGTTTATGTATCACCGAGAGAAAATATAATTTTCTCCGCGATCATATTTTACTAGTACGACAAACGATTTTAATAAATTATTTCAACTCTCGTATTCATGATAGGTCCATCTGTACGTCTATAATATAGCCATTGCCGTTCGGATGGCCTCTTGGCCTTTTGCAACGAACTCGAGCTTTTTAGACGTTTTGTTTTCTGCGCTTCAAGATTGCTTTTGTACGCTCTTGCTATTTTTACTGTGAATGGCAGGAATCATCTTTATGTAGGTATATGTTGTCTTGCGCTCTTCAGAATTTTTGTTTATGAACCCATTGAATCTTCTTTAGTCTGTACTATATGAAATTCTTTACAAGTTCTTTGCAAGTTCGAGGTATATGTTACTCACGATTTTACGCCTTTCTTGTAAACAAATTTCAACAAATAGTTCCGTACTATACGGCTCATACCTTATGAATATTAATAAACGCTACCGAAATTGAGATCATCGCTTCCTATATTTGCGTAGTCGCCTTAGAGAAACAAAGGAGCGACGTGAAGCAACGCCGGGGGCATGTTTGTCGGTCTGTTACATAAACCTCTGTTCTGTGCCTACTGCTTTCCTTTCACCGCCTGCAATTTTCTTGTTCCGAACCATTGCGTTACTGCGGACAATGCAACGGTACCATGGGTTTGTCAGGCTTGACATGATTTGTTGCACACGCAGTTTGGTGTTGTTGATTTCAGTTTGCAATAGGTTCGCTGGCGATGGTCAATCAATATGGCAAATTTCTTCGACCCATAGAGGAAAGTTGAATCATAAAATAGACGGTAAAAGGAGTGGGATGTGCCGTTGCCAAAATATAAGTATTTTAAATTTCCGTAACTTTATAAATCAGTTTTCTAGTGTGACTCAGTACATTGCAATTTTGTGCGCGAAAATAGATGGACTTCTAAGTAGTGACTATTAACTACTAATTATTGCTGTAGCACTTTTGACTCTTAGCTATTTTAAATACAGTTGGTTTCATTATAAATTGGAAAATATTGGTAAAATTTTCAATTAAAGTTTTATCTGCATCACCTACTTAATTTTCTTCTTTGAAAACCGGTAATGTAGAGCCAAAGACGCCATGCAAATTCTACAAAATATCCTCGATATTGTCAATACAATACAACTCTCGAATTTCACCCGACTTTCGCCGATTGTGCATTCGTATATTCGTGTCAGGCATGTCGCGGGACCGGTTGCAAAAGAGCATCGTCGCGGTATCGTCTGCGCAATGAAATTCTCCAAATCGTGAGTTGCATTTCCACAAAACCGGTGCAAGAGTTGCGATTTACGTGGAGTAGGTGCGGGCAGTGGTCGCGGGGACGTCGGGGTGGCGGAGTGCAGGTCATCACGCCTCGGTGGTCGCATGAATGAGCCGGGCCCCGCGCGCCGCTCCCCGCCACTCGATTTGTGAATGAAGCCCCCACCGGCGCGTGCCTCGCCGCTCACGCTCAGTCGCGACGAGCACCGCTCCGCCACGCGAGCGCATGTCCCTGTTTCCAATTTTGACGTTTCGAATTTAAGTCGCGCGTACTAGTGTTTTAGTTGTTTCCTCCCGATAGCTGCAAGTTCTGGATATTTAACCTCCCGCTCCCGCTGCCGGTGTACGATCGCAGTGCGAGGTCGTTGCGCTAGAAATCTGCCCCTCGGGAAAGCCATCGTCAGACGGTTGACATATAAGGTAAGTAATTAAAAGCGAATTTTTCTCACTATGGATATGAAGGCTAGACTGTTCTACGCCTAGTCGGGTGACACGTAGGCTAGGTCCATTGAACAAAAAATACGACAGTGGGCCGCTTTGTAGGTGGGGTGCCCACGTAGTTTCGAATATGCTACATATAGTACGCCATCAAGTCTTCTTCGATATCGGGCACGTTTTATATGGGTGATTACTGTAGGTGTCACAGTAGGTAGGACTTTCACAAATGCTCCGGTAATTATGCTATTGTTGCTTAATAAGTACGCCTGATTTGAAATGTAACTTTGATTTGTTAGTAAGCGAATTGATGTAATACTGTAAAGGTACGATGTATTTAAATATTTAATTAAATGTTGAAGGAGTTCGCTATGTATCAATAATAGCAACAAACAAAATACATATGTATGTAGTTGATGAAGGTATATTTTACCATATTGTTATGTAGTAAAACCGGTCGCATAGAGTCCGGCTGATAAGTGGTAAGTCTACCTCAAACAGTAGTAGCGCTTGCGCTGCTGGTATATGTAGTATATCCAAGAGGCTTTGAATTAATCCTCAGAAGCTGATCACGCATAGAAACTGAACCTTTTGAACCTATGTCCAGCTATGGGACAGCTAAGGATGGGCATTAATCAATAAGCTGTAGTGACCACTCACATTGTGAACTGCGTGTCAGGTTGCTATTTTGTGAAAAAGAGGAGTATAATGTGTTAAATACCAGCGATTACTAAAATGATAAAAATATGTGGTTATGGTCTGAATTAATTGTATCTTTTATCTGGAAAATACACGTGATAGCGGTGATAAAAGCTTCATAATATTTTCTATCACCGCTGTTTCTTCATAAACGAAGCAAGGTGCAAAGCAGTGGTTATTGACGTTTAAAACAACTTTAAAGTTCTCTAAAGAATCTACTTTGAATAAAATACATATTTTGATTTTATGTGAGTAATAGAAAAGCAATAGACGATATAAATTCATATTCCTGAGCTCCCTTCACATTGATACTATCGAAGTTAGTTACAAATGCTTTTGAGGTTATTGGCTATCCCTTTATGTCTAGGTATTGTGGAATAGTCCTGACATCATAGAACCGATTTAAGTGGGACTTTTACGAAAAGATATATGATTTAATAAGGAGTAATTGACGTAAGTTTTATGACCGAAATATTTAGGTATTCTGCGTAAGAATTAAAAATAACGCACGCGGGTGGAGTTGAAGGGAGCTCGTTTAATAACACGATAAAAGCGACACTTAACTAGGCGCCGGCGTACAATGTACACTTGGCGCTAACGGAGCTCTACCTGGACCTCGCAGTTTTTCACAATGAGCCTCACCAATAGCCGACGGTGTCACGTTGAAATTGATGGCGCCCCTATTGTTTGACAGATACGTATCGCCCAAACGGCCGTTTCATTTGACGCACTTTAGATATGTAGAAAAGAAAACACTTTGCCATTAATGTTTTAATCACAGGTGCAGGTACCGAACCGAACCCTTATCGCTTCAAGAAACTAGAGTCGTGTGTGTCACTTATTTAAATTTATTAAAATACATACATGGAATACATTCTAGATAGACACACATTACTTTTTATTACATGTCAACCGCCAGATCAACGACCTTTGACCGTACGACCGACTGACTTTTATTGATCGATCAAATTTCGAAGCAGCAGTTCAGAAAAAAATAACAATTTTTTTGACGTAAACGAAAGAAATTCGATCTCACGTCAGTTTTCTTAGTAAATTAAGCAGCTACCTCGCGTTAAATCGTAAACTCGACGCACGTCCGGCTATGGGGTTAATAAAACTGCCATTCATCATGGCGGGCCACCGGCGGATATTAAATTGACACGCCTCACTCGAACGCTCCATCTCATTCCATTACTACGATATTACTGTATTACGTTAACTACAATACTAGCTTTTTACCATCGTTTATTATGGCGCGCAATCGCAAGAAATTTACACTCTCGACATGTGGAATCTCATCTCGGTCCGCGATTAGTTCCTGGTTCTCTGTAGGGTTTTTACGGTTTGCTTTTATGTCAATTTTAATATCTTTAACCCTTTATAGGTATGCGTGTTTTTATACTGATAAAATTTCCGCCACGACGTTGGGTTAAAGTACATTTTATGAACTGTCCTATGTGGATAAAGAGAACCACACACGAATTGAATCAGAAACTTAATCTACTAGTTTTTTTTTTGCATTCTATCGAATTTATGTTGAGCTGCTGAGCTTTAATTTGACAAGTATGCGTGGAATGTGTACTGTATTGTACCTACTCATGATTAACACCTGTGAGCTTCTAGTGTTCCTCTCCTGGTTGAAGCTTAACAAGTGTCCGTTGTCTATCGAAACCACGTATCATTAAGCGGCCTTCACACTCATTCTCCATCAAACACAAAAGAGTATTGAATGTAACAGAAATCCTTATTCATAACAGGTGATTCGTGAAGGTATTCAACTCCATTCAGCGCAGAGGCTGATAACGATCGGTATCGGTAAATCGGCTCGCATATAGATGAGCGATTAATCATTATGAAGGCACGCTCGAGTGTTATCGAACGCATTAATAGCGGGCCGGTTGGGTTAAGTGGCGGAAAGTGTGTAATCTCCATTATTGTGCGATAATTATTGTCAACTTAATGGTGAACCTTTTATTGTTAAGTCGGAGATTAGAATAGAAGATACGAGTAAATTTACGGTTGAATAATGATGCTAGAAAAATAGATGAAAGACTTGATGAAAAACTTCGATTCGACTATCTTAATATTTCCGTAAATCAGTAAATTCGCAATCTTCAGGGGTTCCTCTGAAGATTGCGTATTTATGCGCAAGTGACGTTAGCGACTCCTTTGGTGTTGCGAATGTGCATAGGCGACGGTGGCTATTTTCCATCAGGTGGCCAGTCTGCCTTTTAGTTAGGTTAATTATAAAAAAACCGGGGTTGCCGATTCACTTATATGCGGCGACCATCTAAGCCCTCAGGAGAAACAATACTACTGTGATTGACTTCAGAGGGAGCCCTTTTTTAAATGAAGTTGTGTACCGTTGTTCATAGGCGGCGATGATCTTATAAATGAGACAAAACTAAGTCACTGCCGCTCTTAAACTCTAATTTCTAACGAGCCATTAAAATCTTTGACTTCTTATATTCTCCAACCAGTCGTGTTGACACTGGATCTGACTAAGAAGTATTATTATATTACTTTCAAAGCTGCTTATTAGTCATAGCATAAAATAAAAACAAAACTCAGATTTCTCACAGTGTTTCCAAAAAAATCATATGACATTAAACATTTCCTGTATCCGTAATAAATTAAAAAATACAGGCAATGACCTTCAGAAGTTGAACATATCATTCTCGTTTATGATACCTGCTTATGCATAAGCGTGGTTCATATAAAGATACCTGAAATTGATGTACATATTAAGATTTTTCCACTTTATCTGCAGATGGACCAGCTCTAAGCGCTGTCCCTTTGTGGTTAAAAAATTGAGGGGTTTATTCGGAAATTAAAGTTCCTAGAGGAAGTAGAGTAGAGTTCAGGATGTGCACTTACTATTATTGGCCTTCGATATTCATAGCCTCACACTGTAATTCCCTGCGTTGTGGATACCATGGACACTTAAAGACAAGTATATCTACAAGTAGCTAGGATCACGATAATCGTATGGTGCTTGCGTGGCTGAGTTTCGAACCCGGGACCCGTGCATGCCAGACCGAGTCTAAAAACTCTTAAACTTTTGCTTTTGAACACTTGGGTGCTAATCCTATTTCATAAAAAAAGTATTCAATTTTGTCGTCCATGCTGTTGGAAACTTTTGCATGAATTACCTTTACCTTAGTAAATTAATAGCTTGCGAGTTTCTCGAGGACGTACATAAAGTTTTGGACTTTTTTGCAACCTCAAGAATAACTGGTTGCTTAACGAAACTTAATACACTTGAAAAAGACCAGTAGGCAGGAAACACACGCAATAGCTCGCACGACACATTACTTACGCGTGATTTTAGCAATTAACGCTGACGTACCACCAGTTGCGAAAATATGTTATTTTTGTGGATTCTATTTGGTAGGCACATCCTGTTAACAGTTTGTTTTGCAAATTGTAAATAATAACATTTGCGATAACTATCGTGACGACCTCATTTGAAACTTGAGCAATTAAGTGTGACTTAATAATATTATACATAATTTATTAAATATCGTACCCGGACTCCTTAATTTCATTTATAGCTTTTGGCAATAATGCGTACAGAGTTCTGTTCTTCGAGAGTTGAATTGCATTGAAATGTAATTCGTCAGTATAGGCCCATTTCGTTTATTTCCACACGGATACATTTAATAAGTCCCAATATTATTTTCTTATACTATTAATACTATTCGTACTGTAACACGACCTCAACTCGCAGCTGTATTAAATCTCACAGAGTACTTAGTCTTTTCTTCAGCATTTTCTCATTTCCACCGAGCATTCATCTCGCGATATTGCGTTAGTCTATCGGCCGTCCTGGGGCCGCAGTGTCCGACGGAAATTAAATCGACACGCCCTCATTTCTTGCTCGGCCATTATACCCTCTCATTTGTGCTCTCTCCTTACAGCTGCGAAATGTTTGAACAGTAGCACTGTTGTTGCTAAAACACTTCAAAGGAAACTTCCTAAGCCACTCATCTAGATATTTTGAAATACATATGGTATTTAGAATAATTTTATGTATTTTATTCGTTACACGATATCGAATTATTGTACCCATTGATTGATGGCTTAGCGTTAATGTGTTTACAGAAAATGTATGTATTTATTACATACTAAATACGACGCAGTCGTTTTTAGCGTCTTTATTGAAGTCAAACCGTGAATGTGGAAAGTAAAAACTATTTATTTTACTTATTTGTATTTTATTGTATAAGGTAAAGACTCCATGAAACCTTTATTTAAATAACAATAAATGTTTTAGTTTAATATTTTATTTGCTTTACGTTAAACATTTTATATCGAATATGACATAACCTGTGGACATGACCATTCAGGACCGAATTGCACGCCACATTAAGAACTTAACAATGAGCTTTTTCTTTGTATATTTCTTTCTATTCCACTTGGCCCTCGTTGACTGCAGCTGCGAAAACGGTATTCATTATGCCCGATTCACACGGTAAAAGTAATTTTCGCTCCATTTTTAACTCAATTTGAGGCAATTGGCCGCCTGTGAAACAACGCCATCGTTGGTTAGCTAAAGTGCAGACACTTTAATGTGTTGTTTTTATGTAAATTTGAAAATAACGGTCTTTGCCAACGTACCTTAGGCATTACCGGAATTAGAACTGTTGTCTAAATTCTTGGTATCCTAGTACCATTATTTATTCTGTGCTTGTAGCTTAATACGTAACGCTTGAAGCCATAGACCATACTGATTGATAGCTAAAAGTTAACTGTTTTAGGCTTATAGTAGCAATAATAAAGTTATTTTCAACGTTCAGCCCAAATAACGGATAAACGCGATGACATAATTCTTTTACAGCCTGTCAGTTTCCAGAGTTTCCACTCACTGACCTGATAAATTGCTGTTTAATTTCGCGTTCCAATTTACTCTACCTACCTATTTGTATTATATTCGAGTTATATGTAACAATCAGTTTTACTAAAGATAGAACCATAACATTTGGACATATAGGCTCATATTAGACGGAGATACCAAATAACCCGAGGGGGTTTAAATGGTTAAATGTTTGTTGCGAAGACAAACTCGCTTGTAAGAGCTAGTGAGAAATACTCGTGACTTGAATTAATTGTCAGTATCACCTGTAAGTACAGTTTCAGTACTTATAATATTGTATTTAGTTTATGTAACACTTACTTTACTATTTTAATTGCTACCTGTTGGTCATGAGTTTCATTTATTTTATGACGGTACTTAGATCCGCTATATCCGCTCCTACAAATTTTAAACACATGGATTTCCTTTACCACATTACCTTGACTACGCGTCTACAGCTAGATTAGTACGGACTATAATTTTTTTATTGCATTAGTTTTATTTTCATTATAATTATTTTAAATTGATATTAACATAAAAATCATATAACAACATTTAATAATTCTACATTATTTAAACATGTTATTGCTCGTAAAGAATAAAATAAGAGAAGGAAAACTTTATCCCGTTATTGCGAAAAATTGCGCTAATGAGAGAAAAACCATATTGCTTGCGTGTGTAGATTGTTAAATCATTATTTTATACTATGATTCTAAAAACCATTCTTTAAAAACTCATAGAAGATTATTAACCGTCATTAACCTTACTTTTCTAAAAACCATTGTCTTTGGTTGTTCCCATAATTGTCTGAGGTGACTAAGAATGGTCTTTTTTAACAGTTACAGTCTATTGTTTGTGAAAACTGCAATAAAGCACTTTCTTATAAAGGTTTTAACGATGATCTCTTTGCACTCCGCCGATTCCTTTGTTGTCAGTTCTCACGCGTATTCGCCACTGGCTATAATTTAGTTTTAATTTTGCAGGGTCACTCAAGATTTTCCTTACGATTAACTGAGCATGATATGTTATGTTTGAAACTTTTTTTCTTTTATTAATTTTATTAATTAACATTAATTTAATTAGGAACTGGATACAATACAATTAATGTACTCTAGATTAATTTACCACATTGACTTTTATCTTAGTTAGTGTTTCGTGTTTTTAACTTTTTATACTCCTTGAGAAGATTTGTACGAAGTCTTCACTCTATTCATCTTTCAATCAATACGAATGGAAACTCCTATGCACTTTCGCATGCGTGGTACGCCGTGTGGGTTAGAAATATTGCTCCATTCTATAGCTCTTTCGAGCTTCAATGGATGTAAGTGCATAAAATATAATTGTACGGTATATGTGGTTAAATTTTATGTATGTATGAATGTATGCGGCCTCTTTTAGCGAACGCTCGGGTAAAAGAATCTGTGAGAACGTTTCTCAGGCTCCGGCGACCTGGCGGGCGGAACCCCGCTGTTTCGATTGACTCTTACAACTAACTAATTGCATTTCGACTTCGTTAAGAGTTTCTTCATACGAAATAAAACTTCTTTTTATTGGGACCCCTTTGTCTCGCATTTCCGATACATGCTCGCATCGATTATTGTTGATTCAAAAAATTTAGACGACCACTCGGCATATTTCTTGCCGGGTCTTAATATTGCGATAATCGGGACACCTGGTGAGCTAAGTAGATAGCTAAGTGTTTTACGTGAGTCTATGTTCTCTTCTATTGAGAAAATTATGAAATTGAACATTGGAACACCCAGATCACAAGCACCAGAAATTCATGGTATCATGATGCACACAGTTACAATGCGGGCTTTGTCTAACACCAATATCATACTATGAATACACTCAGATATTTGTAACTAGGAAATCAGAAATTAGTACAAGCACACATTACGGGTTGTCACTTCCGTAATGGTACGCAGATAAACCGTGTTATCATGTAGTGGGGCGAGTTCGCGCCTCTCTAACAATTTCTCTCTAATCGATGCGACAGATTTGCGCCGTGAGCCTGAATCATGTATGCTTTTCACATTATGTCACGTTATTGTTTTCAGTTCTCGAGTTTCAATATTGTATGCATTTTACAGGGATTAACGATATCAGTGAAAATCCAGCGATGGTTCAAGGTTGTACCAGTTTTGTGACCCAGATATCTGTTTTCGTTCTCTATTACAGTCTGTCCTAGAATAGATTGATAGAATAATATATTATGTTCCTGTGACTGGAGAGAAAATCGTAGTAATATAACGTATTTTCTTTAATACATAATAAAATCTGATTTTATTCCCGGTAAATATAAGGCATTGTGTGTTTATGTAAACATAAAAGTAGCTGTAGGAACTTTTTTGTAGAGTAATACAAAAATATCTTCTAACATTCTTGACGCCATATTAATGTAGAGAAACGTTATAATTTCTCACTTATATCAAGGGATAATTACGTAGCGAGTGGCATCTCATACCAAGAATCTTGAAACATTACTTCGCACGTACGTATTAGCGTTGAATGCGTTCATAAGCAACATGGCAGCAACTAAGTAAGTAATTCGAAACGGAACTAATTTGTCTGACTTGGAACAAAAAGATGGCGTCGTGCGCTGCCTGGAGATGAGAGAGCACAATGGGAGAGCTTATGCAATGCGCTGTTAGGCTTAGCAACTCCGTAAGGCATCTCGGGTGCGAAGCTCCCTTGCATTATGATGATAATCCATAGTTGCTCGCTGCCTTCCGTTGAATCCACGTACTCGTTAAAGCGAATTACACGTCGACACGTCGTAAAGGCATTAACAGCGAGTGGAGCATTGTTGCCGAGTGAAAAACACTGGGAGGAAGCGATAAATAATGTTCGGAGTTTATACGATCGGTCGGTAATGGGCGCGCGGTCGGGCTGCGCGCGCGCACCATCATACGCGCCCTCTTGAAGGTATTTATTTGGCTTTGTAGGTACTCTAATGGCGGCCGCTTTTGTGTTCTGCGTCATCGCAAGCTAATTATTTGTTTAGGTACAATAAACTCTCGTGAATCCGCAACGGGTTAATGTTGCGTAAAGATGCCAACGAAATTTTGATTTCAGATATTTTTAGAGATTTATTTTTATACTTTTTTATTAGAAAATGAGAATACAGTGAGAAATATGTCTATAAATATGTACATAGAATTGTACCCTAACTTTTTACTTAAAACCTTCCAAATTATCTTGCTAGACGCTGGAATTCATCTAGTTAAAAAATAAAAAACACTCTTACAAACTCAACTGGGGAAACAGAGCCTTCCTTTTTTAATGTCGGTTAAAAAGGAAGCGTCCTGGGACTAGTTAGTTAAGAGCAGTTATTTTTAATGTTATTTTAAAATTTATGAGTTATGTAAATTTTTACTGGTTATCGTAAAATTATATTTGCATCTTACAATGTTTTTGTTGTGGATGTATCTTAGCGAACAATCGGGCGGAAGCGAGACCGGAACAAAGGTTCGGTTGACTTTTTAAGCTTATTAAAGTTTGTCCCTTCCGGAACCGCCCTTACCATGGGGTAGAATCCACCGGAGCGAAACCGGAAGCAACGTGCGTCCGCCATACTGTTCCGTAATTGGTGGCACGGGCTCTCGCTTCCGGCTTCTCTAAGGGGTTCTAAAAATAACCACCAATAACTCCTCGCAACGGACCTTATGAAGTGCGAACTGAGGCAGTTGCTGGATACCTAAGAAGAATTTTAACATGCTTTATAAATCACAGTAAAAAATTAAACCATATCCTTCACATTTGAATATTCAGTTTACGTAGACTACCTACTACGCTTCGGAAGTTTCCCAGAGAAGAAGCAGCATGACTTACGCTTACGAAGCATTGTTACATTTTACATATACATTGTTACATTTTTTAGTCATTTGACGTTGATATGCCACCACATACATATATTCCATATACATGTCTGTGATTGCCACATACAAAAATATTTTTAGTTTACCTAATCTAGTCTTTAGACATCTGGCTATTCCGCTTCCCTATTGTCTGTTGCATTGCATTTGTAGCGCCTTTATGTTTTCTTATCGTGTTTTGAATTCCATTCATTGAAACATTCTTCAATTGCTACATATTATTATTTTATACATAGATTAAGGCACATTGTTCACTGTAGAAACTTTTATAATTATTATGCGAGTAGGTGACCAGCAAGTGACCCCTGCATATTACAAATAGTTGTCTAGTAATTTACGAAGTTATTCTTATATTTAGGTGTAAAGACATATTCACACTGTAATATTTTTGTCCGATTAATGAAATTAAATGAATGATGATTGTTTATGATAAAGGAATATCGAGAAAATGGTACTGTATATACTCCACAAGGATCTAATACGACAGGAAGCAATAAATACGAGACAGCAATCGTACGAGCTTTGACATCTGGTTATATATGTGTAAGGTCTACTTCATATGCTATAAGGTATTCATTAATGTAACTTGTATCGTGTAACCTGTAAATTGTATCGTGTAAACACAAAAAAGTCGCTAACAAATGTTAAATATGTAATCAGCGCTATATTAATCTCAATCGTCATCATACATATACGGTATGGAGGTACATGTGTTGTATTTTGCGTCTCAAATTAAAGTCCTCCTTGATCCATAATGGGTCGGCCATTAAGACGCGTCCTATGGTCGGACGCAGCGCGACGCACGCGGAATACAAGTGCACTTATGCACGGATTCTCAATGAGCTCTAATGTCCTGCCTGCCATAGAAAAACACACATCTATAAAGCCAAGGACGGTCGACCGCGCACAAGTGGACTGGACGAAGACGTATGAATAAACCAAATAGACACAAGTCTGCATATAGATTCCGTATATCATTTCTTGAATTCATGTTAATGTGTTTAGTCACATGGCCGGCTATGAGACTTTGGCCGACTAATAAAAAGTTCAGTAATAAATTCAAATAAAACCTCCGCCACAAACTGGCTTTAAAGTCGCTTAAACGAATTTTGCCGAGGCCTGTGTAAATTTTCCCAAGACAAATTTGTACGGGCATAAAAAGATTAAAGAAGGACGGAGGTGCTAATGCATATGTGTACGCACATCCGGTCCGTCGGTGTCCGTTAATTGGTCCGCGTAAAAGGGATATCGTGTAGCCGCCTCCTGCGCCCCTTACCCCAACATCCTCCACGACACGGTGACAGGTCGGATTCGTGATGTGCGGACACTTAAGAAAATCCGCCTTTAAAGGCCGTTGTCCAATTAAATGTGGGGACATCGTCGTCATTCGTCGCCCGCTGCGTTTTGTCTTTGATCGACCGTCGATCGCCGGTCACGATTCTTTATTGACGGTATAAACACGATTATTTGTCGTCCAATATCGCTAATATTCTCATAAATATAGCCCGTAACGTAGAAAAGACGTCGATAAAGATAATGCTCGCTATTAATCTGTTATTATTGATCTCTCGGCTTAAACAAGTTATCGTTTGCACTGAACACGTTCAGAGGATGTTCTCGTATCAAACTCGTGTATCTGCCAGCGTTACTTTTTCTTTGAAGATTAACACGTCTGTTACAGTTATGTATGTACGCAGCTATTATTCCTGTTTTTATTTAGCTGTCAATGCCATTGATCATTCGTTGCGTGGGCAGAAAACGTTATGTAACAATTTTATAGGGTTTCCCCACGTGTTAACATTAAATTTCTATATATATATGCATAGCATATATTTTAGCCGCTTCATTTTTTGTTACATTATTTTCCTGTTGAGTATAAAAATGTAATATTTTAAAAATCAAGGTCATTTATTTGTACAAACTTATACGAATATTACCCAGGCGTTAAAAGCGACTACTACCTTATTCATTATACTTCCCACGAGTGCGTTTACATTCTACCTACGGAATCAAATACCGTGCCCCCCACTCATACGTCTTCGCTGAGAATTATAATCTGCAGCGCCACATTCCCATGACGAGGTCCTGGACTGTGACCGACCACACTATTCATGCTCATATTCTTTCAAACGTATTATTACTCCATACGTCGTCTCGAAATTGCAAGTTACGGTTCGGTTCCAGTAAGCTATTACTCAACTAACCCATCATCAAACCATGATTATATTCATGCCTTGGTCCAATTTTCCTCTTCGCAAATGTAAACTCCATAATGTTTTCCCGGAACAGTTAAAGAGATTCCAGGTTCTAGCGGTTGCCAAAGGTGCCGTCCTGAGAAGTGAACAATCGGAGTCGTTCCTAGAAGCGTCGAACGTTAGGTGTGTTGTGGTGCAGGGAATGATGAGAGCGTACGCAGCAGCGGAAACAATGGGTGTTAACTTGCACATTCAGCGGACGCGTCCAAATCGTCCGCGCGGACTGGTTACTGACTAGCTTTGAGCGCTAGTAAATACTAATTGTACATAGCTACAGGTGTTGGGTAATAGACAAATTCGTCGAATGTACGGTTCCGTAGTCAGGTTATTATGATATGTGTGTCTTGCTGTTCGGGGTCCAATATTGGGCCCTTTTTTAAATGAAACGAATTAAAGGGTTATTTAATTAACATGTATGAGACTGTTTCACAGGAAAACTGCAACCGAAAAAAAATAAATCAACTAATTCTTGATAATCCTCATGGATGAGCTGATGGTGTTGTTGCGACTAATTTATTGATGAATGCCCCTCATGACCGATATGATAGATACTGGACAGCCGTACAATTGTTTATGTTGCGTGCGGCGCGAGTAAACACTGCCTCGTGTATTGTTGGCAACATAAATCACTTTGTTTTTGTTATTAGACTGCATAGCTATATTTGCAACTCATACGGCTAGACTACATTGTGTGCAGGCATAAATAATTAATTGTGTTGGTGTCGAGAGCCGGATCTGATTGATATTACCCATTTACAAGTTGCACTTTCCAGAATTTTACCAATATGTATTTACATTTATGGTAATGGGTCATTTTGATTAATTATCACTTTAATATATTTCGCAAAAATTCAAATCAGAAGCATTTATTTACTCTTACACTTAATAAATCGGCGTGTCGTGTATAATTGCCGGTGAATGAAAGCTTTCTACAGTCAATTAAAGTTTGACTTTGAACTTATTAAACAATTTTATTGCATATGTAACAACTGACTTCTGGCTTTAAATATCAATGCTATATAAGCTCAGTCATATATTCAGTTACATATAAATCCGACAAGTATTTAATTCAGGCATACCGAGCGAATTTGTAGTAACTCCGTGTGCTTCGCTAGGTGAAAAGTAGTAGATACGTGTGTATGTAGCGCCTATTTACGAGCGCTATCCTCGTATTTTATTTCGCAATTAATATTGCAGAATTTTATATATTTGTTTTAAAATAAGTTTAAGTAAAAAAATTAACATAATTTATATTAAAGGATTTGTTTTTTTTTTTTTTTTTGAGATAGTGAAGAAATAACAACAACAACTTTAATTCCGAAAGCAGTGTGCAATTGAAATGTATCTAAAAATTGTAAAATATCAGTTGATTTGTCTATTTGGTTTCATCGGTATATCTTCTCAATTCAGTTTGGTCAATCATCTGCATTACCCCTGAGTACCTACACGGCGTGTCCGCTGCGAGCAGGAAATTCGCAGGATATATCGGAATTAGAATCGCCGGTGGACGCTGGTCTCGCGCTATGCCGAACGCGTTTCCATATCCGCTAAGGGATTTGCTTTTTCAGCTCTTCTAACTGCCAGCTGTATACATCGAAGTGTATTGCCACATGTTTTTTTACTTGAAAGATTTATTTTGGCACGTGCTGTCTAGGTAATATTGCGTGTAATTCAGTGATGTTGTCTAGCTAGCTGCAATATCTGAATCGGCTATTTAAGTTGTATTCCTAACCGTAAGCATCAGGTGAGTAAATGTGTGTAGGAAGATTGCCGACAAAGGATCACTTTCGCTGTTGAATTATAAATGTATCTCTTTGCCCGATCAACGTGCTATCAAGTCAGTTAGAATCTCAACGTTGATTTATTTTCGATGTTTTTCGTCGTCCGTTCAACGGAAGTCATTATGCGTTTTCCGCCGTACGATGTACTGGTGCCCTGTAAAAATATATTCATTAAAACAGCGACCATCGCTTTACTCAGTCGGGATCTTTCTCTGGAGATCTCAACCTGGAATAAATTTCACGTTTACTGACTGCTCATTTATATCTATGAAGATCGCCGGATTAATCATTCATAAGGATATACGACAAAGTTGCAACACATTTGCAAATAAAATAGATGAGAAATAAGTATGTGGTGAAGTGCCAATTAAAGCTTGGTATGAGAGTATTATTTTATTGTGCTTTCAAACAGCGAAACGTCGTTTTTATATGTTGAGTAAGCTGCACGACAGAAAGCAATTTGTAGAATATTCCCTCTGCGTGTTGTGTAAAGTCTTTTCAGGGCGGCCTCTTGCAATAGCGGGGGCTTGTGACAAATATTGACTCGGCAAATGTTTGCCACACGGAGCACGCACGTCTCTTGTGCCTCTACGCGCGGCTGGTGCGGCGTAGGTGGTGCATAGATAAAACCCGACAGTGAACACCCGAGATAACCACAATGTTTGTACAAAACAAATCGTGTTTGCACACTTTATGTCCTGCCCATTGCTCACGGATCACCGACACGTGCATGGATGCGTCCTCACGTTCTGTTTGTTTTTCTTTATTGACATTTTATTCAATGTCCCTGCAATAAAATATGTCCGAGAATCTCAGAGTCGTCTGTGTAGGCGTACGAAGAGAAAATACGATTAAGACAAGATAATGGTTAAAGGTTCTCTGGAAGTGGCATTTCAAACAGAACATTGTTTTACAAAGATTAGTTACCGTGCAATAAGTAACCATTCAAAGTATTACAGATAAACATACGACAGACGTAGCCGCGTAGGAGTATCAAAGAGCTTTTCTTTATTTTTAACATTAAATGTGCACATTCTTACAGCCTACGTGAAAGACGGAGCAAGCCATATTTACATATCTTAAAAGGAAATCATTATTGAATAGAAATGAGTATTCGAACTTCTCTACACTTGTAAATCTTCTTAATTTCGATCAAATAGTATATCAATTGAAAAAAACATTTGCCAACGGAAAGAGTACACCCTATTGTAGGATTGCATGACAGTCAATAAACTATCAAAATGGAAGTCAAACAATGCCGTCATCATATTATAAAGTAAACGACGGATGCGAGTTCATTTGCCAAATCGTCGAGGATCTGTAAACAAACGCCCGCCAAGGTCGGCCATGTTTACGATTCTTGATGATAGTACTCGCACAATATGACAAAATCAAAATCATCTCATCGTAGTAAGATTGCTCTCTTCGGAGAGCTGCAATTTTCTCGTGGCGTAATTGTAGTGTTTCAAATTGGATTTTAATAAGCAATGGGCATATTATTAATTATGAATATCATTATCTTTATTAAATGGAGGTGCATCACCCACTATCATATTTAAAGTGACATTTCTGAGTTGGCAATTATTGTTGTCAATCGCCAATTATGTCATATGCATAACCGATCGCAATTATATGTAATGTATTACACAGTGGGCGCTTGGTGATTGTTGAGCAGTCCAGCTTAATGAGACGGCGGTCGCGTGTTAAATCGCCAACGGAAACGAGCGCCAGTAATGAGCTTCGGATGTCGCTCACCTATTGTGCCGTGCGAATAGATATCGACTTCCTCAGTTTAGTTATTGGTAACACTGCGCTGTAATGAGGCATTGTTCACACGTCAGGAAGTCTTCAAGTCCCCTCATCTTATTCTGTTCGCACGCAGAACCACGCTGTGATGTGATTGCTAAACCCTCGGGCTACTTGCAGTATTCGCTAGTGCTCGGCCGAGGTCCGCCGCACGAATCCAGGTCAACGTCCGTTCACGGATCTGCAATGGTAATTTAAGCGACACAAAATGATAATGGCTTTGGCATTTACTCCACTGGGTAACATGAATCGGAATTCGTGCTTGAATGGTGCGGCTGATGGATAGCGGTGGGAATGCCGTAGTCAATCATAGATCACGAACTCACCTTCCGTCAAAGCGTTGTGCGCTGAATTAAACTGGTACGAATTATAATCGCCTTGCTCCAATGAAAACTTTTGTAGAGCACTCCACTTTCTGCCAAGTCAATGTAGCTTGGGTCGTGATTAGTGCCTCAGGCCTTATAGCACTGGTTTTATTCGAAAAGCTTGTAGATTTAACTACCGAATAATAGAGTTTGGTCATACAATGCTTGAGCGAGCATAAGAGCACCGTGACGCGGCGTAATATAGACATCCGTGCGTTTCGGACTTTGCCTGAGAACAAAATTCTTAAAGGAAATTACTTGTAATAAAATGGTAATTAGTTTGCGTTTTTTTAACACACGTATATAAAGCAAAAAAAGTAGTAACTGTTAATAACATTAGCTCGTTATGAATTGTTAATGATGCTTTTATGTACATAGCACAATTGCTTACATTATGAAAAGACGGACGGATGTCTTGGAAATCACATTATTATAATAACACACTGAGGATGTGTGCTGACGACAAAGGTAAACTGGTGTACCGAAAGAGGAAGTATTGGATCTTCACTAAAATAACTTCGTTTTTACCAATTAGTCCTGTTTGAGGGTTAAGTGCTTTCCGGATTCTAATTTTTGATGATGTGATGACCGTATTCTCTTTTGGACTGGAAGGGATTTAAATAGTAGGCATCCGTTGTTGTTTTAGGTCAAATATACAAGCAAAACGTCAAATATACAAGCAAGTTGAAACCATACCGTATCCTACATATTTTTTTTAGTATTTAATATTTCCTCGTTCTAGACATAATGAATTTCTCTTTTTGTCCAGTTCTATAATATCATAATAGGTAAAGCTTGTATAAACATGGGCCGCTTGACCAGATGTGTGAGCGTCATTAGCCGCATCGTAATCCGTCGGGGGCACGTGCGGGCACGCACCGTGAATTAGGTTAGCGTGCCGCCTGCCGATCCTCACTCAAGGTCACATGAACTCTGCACTTCTATTCATCTCTATTCTTATAAATCGCATTAGATAGTACGAGAGCCTTTGTTTGTTGTGGGTTGATTCCACTGGCTTCCCTATAAAATACAGTACATATTCACCAAGAGCATGAGATTAGCATCAACGTCCTCTTGTTATTTGCCTACTACAATAAAAAACATGTACAGGCAAGTAGCACAGCAGCAGTCTGATTGAGGTTTTATAGGCTTGTTCAGCAATAGACTAAAATTATGGATGAAAATGTCAGTGAGTGTACCGATTACTTGTCATGTGAAAATTGTTTTTATGTAACACAAATATAAAAACAGACAGAAGTTAAGCCTAGCAACAAACCTATAATGCCTGACAGCCTAAGGGTACATTGCCAATTAAGGAAACAGATTTTCAAAGAGATTTCCAAAAACGAACAAGTAACGAGTAGGTACTTCTGGTTACATGACGTCGCTTTGACGTCGTTTCCTCTCGGCGTGGGTGCAGAGGATGGCTCTCTATTATTTCCTCACAAAATCGTTTGCTTCGCCTGATGATAAATCCCTCCGTGTAGATTTATGTAAGTATTAATGTTTAACGTCGTCTGGACACTTGTTTTGTTCGCTGCTCATTGTGTACGGACGGTTATAAATGAAACTCGGAGGAATAATATTAATGTCCATAGTCGCGACCCAAACCAGACTGTCTTTGTCTTATTGGCTACATTTTATATTCCGATCTTTTCCATTTGTATGGTATTGAATTTACCTCTTACCAAAACAAATTTGCCTCCTAATAAATTGTATGTCTAATGCAGTGTCTTCCCAATCTTTCTCTATGGAGTCGAAATTAAGAATACAGGCTCGCCAGAAAATTGATACACTGGAGATTGGAAAAAGTGGATTTTTCCATAGAAACCTGCAACTCTTCGCAAAAGATGGGTATTCTCATTCAACTCATATCACCACAACGTCGACCACTCTGACAAGTACATACATATAAGACTAACAAGAAGAAATTTATGTATCGTTTTCTATGCAACACATGTACGACTATTGAAGAGAAATTTTAAATGATAGCGATTGCTACGATGCATAGCATAGTAATAAAATTCCAGTTTCAATATTAGCGTCCTTGATATAGTTGGACTCGTTTCACTTCCTGTTACGCGGTGAATTGTATACACAGAGCACGTCACTCATTCAGGCTCAATCAAAGGATCGTGAATGAGATGTTTACCGCGTATGGCCACATATATGAGCGTGTACATGTATAATGCAACAACTCTGGCGTTTCCTGTTATGTATCTGTTACGTGGTCATATAATTGCGTTCTCCAATATTTGAAACGCCATAAGAAAAATTACCATTATAAGAGACATAGATATCAAATAACATTTGCTCCGGGCCAATTCGATGGTCGATATTTATGATCATTTCGTATTCAAGTATTTAGAGCCTGAGGTCATTGTGGCCGATTTGTGACATCCATAATTTGTATCGATGGCTAGTCGCGGCGCGCAGGGCGGAGTTGGGCCGCCTCGCCAAGGCCAGCGAGTTCGTTAGGGCCATTCATGGATGCCTGCCCTCCCCGCGCCCGGTGCGACAGGATACTCTCCCTTGCTGTGTGCTATGCTGTACGTCCGATCAGCTTCTTTTTAGAATCTGACGCGCAGCAAAAAGACCACGCGCAATCGTAATTCACCGGATGCACTAACGAGTGTAATTTTTTTAAGGCACAAGCGGCATTCGTTTGTTTTTGTTTAAGGTCGTTTCCGTTAGGACTGTCTACAACTGTTCTATACAAGTATTAAAAGTATAAGACAGATTTTTTCTAAAGTGTCTAAAAAATATCTAGCTATATTCTAATGTTAAGTTTAAAAAACGCAAGAAGTTATTGTCTTGAACTTCTTTGTGTCTGCGCTACTTTTGAAGACTTTGTTTCAAACATTTAACGAAGCTTTTGATCTACCTATAGCTGAATAGAGATGTGTTTGCGTGCTTCGGAATCCTTTGACATGCAAATGATATAGGTACTTTCAATACTAAAACCTGCTCTCAACAGTAACAGCTAGTGATTAATATACGAATACATACTTAAGTGCTAATAAGCTTCAAGTACTTGATGGTTAAAGAACGATTGCGGTAAGCATAAATGATTGTTATTCTTAGGCGGAAGGAAATAAGTAATAAAACTGGCTGAGAGGAGCCGTCATATTTCGGACGTGCATTGTTGGCAATTGTTCATGATTTGCGTATGTAAATCGATGGAGTTTAGTTGAGCTGGCGTAACGGTATTTTCGCCGGTATATGGCAGGAAGTCGGATGCTATAAACACACTTTCAGCCGTACTACCAAAACTATGGCTAGCCTATAATGAATGAGGCAATGAGTAAGATTTCAGTGGGTACAGATGGTACTGTAGCTGGTTTCTTCAGATCTATTTTAATGTTTCTATACTGTGACTGTAATTTATAGAGATGAATTAAATTGATTTACAAATCATTCAAATATTGCTCCTATTAAACACAATTTCAAAAATGATATCTTAACTTCAAGTTCATTTGCCTAACAAAAGAAATATGTGATTAAACACTAAAGCTGTTTCAAGTTAGTTAAATTCTTTAGGCGTCCAAAGTCACCCCTGAAACCGTATATCAACTTGATGAGTCGTGTCGATCCATTCGTCGAAGAGCTTATAAGCTCCCTAAACCCACTGGTACTGGTTAAGGGTGACTCAGTAATTACTGCGGACCCACGTTATTAGCACCTTCGAGTGTTTTTATTTTTTCGAAATAGCTACCGAGTTTCAGGTCAATTAATGGTAATCGGTCTTTACCGTGGACATCAGTAATTAATTCTATGTAGAATGGCCGTTTTACCAAAAGTTGATCCAATATACGCTGCCAACTCTAACGAAGGTCTTTTATGTAAGTCAACTAATATTTACAAAAGTGTTTACAGTTCATAGTATGTTTGGCATATTTTCGTTTCGATCATATGATTTGCAGAAATGAAAGACACGTTATGACGTATTCGTGAAAAGCTGCCAGATTATTGTAGAAAAACAGAGGTCCCATAAACTATAATGTTGAGCTAAAATTAGGTTAGGGACGTTCAGTTTGCCCCAGAAACATGAGAAAAATATTTATAAAAGTCAATCTTTATAAAAATCAATCAGATCAAACTCTTTTTCGTGGAAGCGAGAACGAATGTAAACGTAAACAAAGTAAATATAAACGGCGATCAAAACATAATGGTCGTAAATAAGGATATTATCGGCGCCGGAGAGATTTACAACTCACGAGTTATTACTGCAAAGTGACGTTATAAATACTTGTTTAAAAAATCTTCCTGATGTTGTGACCGGTTTTGTAAGTGATGGCGTTAGCTTATAACGTCGACGCGGAGAAGCGAAAACCGCGGGCGATAATTACTTGTCGTGTCATTGATAGAGTTTTTACGGCGTCTGACGTTCATTCATGTTTTCTGCCAGTTTAGCAATTTAAAGTAGCATATTTATATGGCTGTTTGATGTTAGTTTAGAGCATTTGTGTTTGTTGGTGTATTCATATTTATTTAACTTCTACAAATAGTGCAGAGTAAGTCTGTAATTTTGCTTCATGACACGTCTCTCCGACAGAAACATGTAGTAATACGCTGTTTACCTCACTGTAAATCTGGAACTAGGCGCTGGCAATTGTTTAATCTTAGTATACATACCTAGATCCTTCCATAATTTACTGAGTTTGTAAATAGTACTGTTACCATACATAAAACCCACACGCTCATAAGTACATCCCACTCCAAGCGTCATAAAAGTATACACTCCAGTAAGATTGGTGTTTACGAGTAATATCGCCTGTCACCTAAGAGCGTAGGACTCGATAGTCCTATTCTCAGTGTTTGAAGTTAACATAATCGACAACAAATTCCTTGCACCTCTCAAATAGTTCCAATACGTATGGAACGCTGTCACACCCACGGCGTGCCTTATCAATCACGAAGGATCGATCGAATGGGATCAATAAGTGCGGTGAGTGGTGGGCGATCGGTCGTCGAACTGCGCGGGCGCGGGCTGCCGGTGGTGCGCTCTAATTCAATTTGACGACAACCCACTGAACACGGGACAGCAATCCGCTACGCCGTCGACTATATAACGCTCAACCGGTATTAAAACCGCTCTATACTAGATTAGTGTCTACCAGAAAGTAATTTCGAAACCATATTGTATCATTATCCTCCTTTGTTATCGCTTGATTTAGCACCTCCGCCTTATACCATCCGTTAGGACGCCGTAAAACTTGACACGAAGTGTTAAATAAGCAGCGTTTTGTGTCGGACGTTTCACATTTCATGGCATTTAATTCCGTCGGTGAACGACAGCTCTCGTGCGAGTCGAAGCTACCTTGAAAATGTTCAATGCTTCTATTTTCTTTTTCTCGGGTCTGCCTATTGTGTTGTGTTACTGATAATTTTGCCCGTGCGGACCGGATCTGCAAGGATGGGTCGAGTCACCTTGAATGCCGGATGCCGACATTCTGACGGAGGAGCTATCGGCCGTCAATCGTGTTAGCGTCTCGCCATATATTATGGTCGTCTGTCTGTTTGTCTTTGTAGCTGCGAGAGCCGTTTTTATTTTACGACCATCGACGTCCGCTCCGTGAGACCTCAACCAAGGTCAGATTAACTTATAGCCTATTGAACAGTGTATTGATTGGAGTTGATATTTCTTTCTTCTGTGTTTTTATATTAAATGAATCCATCTGTATGGGACGAAGTGGTCAAAGGAAGAGCATGTCTCTAGGTCCGCAGCGGAAACAGATCAGACGTGGGCGACGCCTACGAAGTGCGCGAGTGACCGCTCTCAGCTCGTAGGCACAACCGACACCGTGTGACAAATTAAATTTGATTGTCTATTTCTGTAACTGCTCGAATGATCTCGCTTTAAATTATTTTGTTGTTTGTTCCAGGTAATGGTGGTCATTAACATCGTCACGATCATCTCAAGGTTACATGACTGCATCTGTAAGCAACCAACTCTAATTATATTTATTTTCCTAATTGCCGATCATGTTTACTGATTAATCAAACTCCGCGGTGCATTTTATAAATGTTTACACATTACACATTGCAAGATGCCAACTCATCAACTGAGACCAAGGTTATCTACTTCCTATAGAACTACTCAGAACTAGTAATACAATCTTTCTTGACACTTCAAAAGCAATTGCGCCCGATATCTAAGTGGCACGCGCAACAGTTCAATTTGTAACACTACTACTTATTTCCGCATCCGCTATTGTACTGTCCACTGCAATTTAATCATCTCTTCAAGTGACAAGATGTATTAGGGCAGTTTTACGATCGTTGCGCACAATCAAGGCATTAAAACCTCTCCCACTCTAAGTATAAAGTCTAAAATTCGATGAATTTGGCAGTTCCTTTGATGTAGAACGGGAATATCGACAAAGACGGATGTCCGGTGCCGGTCAGGATTCGTTTCACACGCATCGGCTCCTCGGATTGCGTCAAATGAAGACAATATCAGTTCAAATTATAATTCAACGGTCTTTATAAGTATTGGAAAAAGGGCTTTATATTTCTCATAAAACTGCTTTTCGTTTTTAAAATTCGGGATTAAAATGATGCATTGCGGCCTTTGATATATGCATTTGCTACTAACAAAATAATGTTTACACAAAGAATAAACCTTTTATGTCGTAGAAAACCGGGATATGAGCGTGGCTAAGAATCCTTCCGGTCCTTTTGATATCTCTGCTAAGCGGCGTACATGCATTTCAAAGAGCTGGTGTGTTTGTGCCGGGTCTTATGTAAACATTATTTGTTGCGTGGATGTTATTCCGTTTTTTTTTTAAAGTTTCTTTGCAACGTCCTTTCCGATATTATCCAGTCGGAAGTAGACTTTAAAGGATTTGACTTGGCTCCTTGTATTTCTAAGTCGAATACGAAAAAGACCTGAGTATGCAATCTTTAAATAAGCAAGACATATTTTTATTGTATTTAAATTTTGTATGTTCAAACAAAAGTTGCCAATGGAACAATGTGATTATATTTCACGAGTAATTATTATAGATAATGGGTCATGTATTGACTTAATTAAGATTTCATTATTCACACAGTTCGAACACGTCATAATACTGCCTTGTTGTCTGGTTGTTCTTCCTTGTCTATTGAAACTCAGTATTAATTTCCACAAACATTTGGATCGCGACCAGGGAAGCCAGTACCGTTAGAGCCGTTGGTTCGGTATTCGGGCGCGGATGCGCGGGCGCTTTGCATACAATGCCCATAGTGGACGGCGCTTGCGCAACTGCGGTCATCGGGCCGGATGTGACGCGGCCGTGCCAAATTGTGCGCCTCGATGTCTGTGTGCTCAATTACCAAATGCGTATCACAACCGTTTTGTGGCAATTTATATTATGATATCGGGATTTGTGCTCTCTATAAATTAAATCTAATGTCTCAATACTCCAGGGGATAGGGTTCTTTTTTAATTTATCTTATTTGATACGCAGTGACGTGCGATTTATGTTTTATTGTTGATTTTAAATTACCTTACTTATACCCATTGTTTGGGCATGGGTATTTCTACCACTGCTCTAAGAGGCCTGGGGTAAGGCTGCAACTGACAGCTATGGTACAATATGGATTGAAGGAAAGCTAATGATAGATTTTTGTCGATACTATTTAATTTCATTTTCTATTTGAATGTATTCAAGAATTTTGTATTCGTGGCCAAAATTTACGGGCCTCCTAAAATAACTCGTAGAATTTTCCATTCATGATATAGTTCCATTAGTAGAAAAAATATTGTAACTAGATCGTCTACTAGTTTATTGCGAAAGCATTATATCACGCATATTGTAATCGATACGGATCATCGATGTGTGACTATACTCCAGATTTAGTCTCACGTTTCATTGGATTCATAAAGTAAGGTTTCTGAACTTTCTGACTCATACTTAAGTGATAATCAAACATGACATTACAAACGTTTTACGACTTACCAAGCTGTAAAGTTTAAATTTGTCCTTTTGGAAGAAAGGAAAATTTATTTTAGTACCACGAATGTAACAAACGTCATGACCCTTGAATATTTTTTGTTGCAAACGGATTTACGTTACGGACATTGGAAGACTATGCTATTTAAGGAATGTATGAACTAATCGTTTAATTAAGAAGGTCAGCCTTGAAACGCCCATTCGATACAATAAGTACACTTGTGCTCCATTCATTGGACATACCGGTGCTTGACTTCCGGCCGCTGCCCATTTGTAAATTCGAACAATGGGCAGAGTACGCTAGGTCGTCCTTGGAATTGTAGCGCGTGATTACTCGGCCTTCCTGTCAACAGAAAAGTTTATGGACACTTGCGAGAAATTAATCATATTTAAATAAATAAGGCTTGTAAAGTGGAGTAGTCACCAAACCTCTCCGACCAAGTGCTGGTTCGAATTTACATTTAGATTCTAGGTTTTGGTGTATCTGATTTCTGCTTTTTGTATCGACGGTATCCAAGATTTGGATTTCTTATTTGAAGTATGATAATAAGAAGAGAAAATTAAAAATAGCCGAATTACTGTGTAATAAATTTTGGAGTTTAACCTTTGGTCTTAAATGTTATGTACATCCATGATGGAGGTTGCCAACTTTAATAAAAGCTTTCTTGGCTGATAAATAACATACCTCGGTATTCCTGGGACGATTTGTCTTTGTGCGGATAATTTTGTGAAATCATCGAATTTTGGGTTAAAGTCCATTTTAAAAGTGTTAACTATTTTCTAACCTACACATACTTCTTCAAATCTTTCCAGGAATAATTCATCAGATATAAAATTGTGTCTTGTAAAACGAAAAAGATACTTTAACGTCATTGATACCAGACACAAATATACGGATACTTTCAAACCTAAGTCTCCTGAGACTGAGATATCGCCGTATAGGATGTCTGAAATACTACCCCTTGAGCCGGTCGCACGAAGGAGTGACTGGCAGTTTTATGTGCGTCAGTGGCATCATCACGATGCAGCATACCGTAACTAAAAATGATTTTTTTCAATGCCAATGTTATAATAAAACCAATGAATCAATGCAATATAAGATATATGACTTTTTACACTCGCTGAGAAATTATACCTATACATTTATTATATCAATACAAGTGCGTTATGTACATTTCAACTAGTAACTCGACGTCGGTAAGAATCTGCAATTCTGTTATTGATATGAGAACTAGTTCTTATATATTAATCCAATCCAATATTGGCATAACTGAAAACGACCACATCTATGTGATGCGTGCCGAGCATCGTTACTCTGTCATACCAAATTACCTTCGGATGTCGCGAAAGCTGTCACTGCAACATGTCTCATGTAAGGAACTTATACGCTGTACATATTGAACTCAATAAAATAGTCTTGAGTTATCTAATGGTGCGACAAACGATTTGTCATTGTGTCAGTTGAGATTAAATTTAAGTCTTGTGATGGTTAGAATGAAAATTTCTTAGGCGTCCTCATAGTGGGCAAATATCGAAAAACTTATCTGATGAATCGACATACAATTTGGTACCATAATGTGCTTTATATTAATCCATGAAGTGCTTATCTCTCAGAATATAAAAAGTTAGATATTCGTTTTAACTTTGAATATACTTGATAAATATTACTCTACATATATTGACCTTACTAAAACTTCTTATAACAATAGGGTCGGTAGGTAAGCCACAAGGCCCACTTCATTCAATTACGTGGAGAGGCGTTCTATAGATAGAACTATAGATAGTGTGACACTTATCACTCACTTGCCCCTCCACCCCACTTTACCGTCTCTCATCTATATACTTCTTCCTTCATTATATTGTGTTAATATTTTGAAATGATTAGCTATTAACTTATAGGAAATTATCGATCGATAGACATATAATTAGTTTCATCAGGTATCTTATCACTGTTAATTAGTTGTTTATAAAGTCAATTATTACTTTAGCCTTTCTTCATTAATAGCTGGACACTGTGATTATCCATCGTGAGTACCGTGATCTCATACAAAGTTAGCATTAACATCTGTGGTTGGAACAAAAGTCAAAACTCGCCATTATAGGTATATAGGCATAGCTTGACATTGGCTCCTGCGCGCGATATGTTTTCCAGTGCGCCGTGCGTATTATCAATGTAACTTACATTTTATGTGTCATGTCAGCAATTTCGACGTACGCTTAATTGCAAACTGAACTGGCGAGTGTGCGTGGGAACGCACGATGCGCTGCAACACGCCTGCAACCCGTCAGTGCAGACGCAGCTCCATGCCGCGGAGATACGAGCTTCCGCGGCGCGTGGGAATACGCAACTCGGCCTATAACGAATGCGTGAAAACGCAATTTTCACTATTCAATCGATTAGCACGTGTTCTTGCATCTCGCGAGTGGTTCTGGTGAGAGCTTTGGCTTTGAAAGCTTATTACTACAAATTAGTTTTTAATGCGTAGTATTCAACTTTTTTCAAAAGTTATATACGAATTTTTGGACATGTAAATATTGTATAATACATTACATTTATACATTTTGTTTAATACATACACTGGGCGAACGTAATAAATTATAATTAATCAAGAGACCTCTTATTTCAACTTTAAAACTATTGTTAGTAAAAAGTTCCACCCACTGTTCCAAATGGTTGCATAAAAATAGCAAAATCTTCCACGTACACTCGGCTTGTTTGCAACATATTGACGGGCGAGACGTATCTTGAATATCAATATTATTAGCCTCTAGTTTATTTATATATCACATTACTTTATGTACGTTCGAAAGCAATTGCATGTGAAACGCAATATCTCAACGAGAATAATGATTGAGCAAGATTTCTTTTACAATGTGGATAAATATTAACAGAGAAGAGTTCACACGAGCCAATTAACAGAACAAAAAGGGAATCGTCAAGTTTTCACACGACTACGCAATTCGAAGGAAGCGAGTTGCAAAGAGATTGTTCTCGTGCATAGACAACGAAATAGCGAGCGGTACTTATCATGTGTGAATTCAACGCTCCAGTTCCAACTGCAGCATAACCGTTACCTGAGCCGGTCTGAGTGTGAGACTTTGCAGCAAATTTGTATTTCTTATCTTCTCTTAGAATATCGCAGTCCGGTGTTAGTCATTCCAATACAGTATATGTTAATTTACACCGACAGCAACGGGCATCGGAAGAGTAAATTGTCGGTTAAAATCGCCGTAGTTAAAAGGATCGTATGAGTTGGCCACCCAAGCCGGTTTCGCCCATACTTTCCGCAAATAAAATTGAAATCCAATTAGGCTTATGTTGGCTTATTTAATCAAAACCGGTAATCATTCTGATGTTAAAGTATCGATCTTAAGCTATTATGAACAAGAGCAGTTTATTATTTAGCATTTCAAAGATGCTAGGGATGACGTTTAGGTTGTCACACCATTGAATTATTATAAATATTTATTGAAACTTAATATAGTCCCAAAGGTCTCATATATTAAGCTCTTACTGGTCAAAAAGCTGAAGAAATTTCTCGAAAATAAGTAGATACGTAGAATTAACTGCCAGTCGAAGTTAGATCCTTGGACCGATATTCGTCAAGTCGCGGACCTCAAACCGCCCATTGAGATAAAGATTTCTCCAGGAATGTGGAAGCGCGGACGGACCATGCGCCCCGGTACCTGTCGTTTTGTTGTTTTCTTAACTGACTAACATGTTTTGGTATTCGTTGAATAGTATGACAAGAATCAAGAAAACTATACCTACCTTCATCATAATAGAGTTGAAGACTGTTATTAACATTATCGGTAATTCAATATACATATTTGGATGTAAGATAAAACATAAGTGATCCTTACAATGATTTAATTGTTTTCTTCAATTTAGTTAACTTCTTAATTATTGAATCCTACTGTAATATTCTATTTGAAAATGTCATAATGATTCAAAATGTTAAAGTTATATAACAAACACTAGAATTGGTAGAGGATAAATATTCCAAAATCTTCCAAACAATTTAAAAAATAAAGTGCCAATTATAAAACCTATTATTGTACATTCTCACTGTAAGAATTGAATTACTAAAAATATAATAGGGCCGCGTATATTTTTGCGATCTGCGAATTTTTTGCTCTATTGTCCTGCATGCAGCGGTTAGTTCTCACGTCGATACGATTATATTCCGAAATTAAAAATATCGTTTTGAATGCCTGAGTATCTGTGTGAACAGAGAGGAAACAATAATACGAGGCGGAAATCCTTAGAGATGACCTCTGACATTTGGCAAGAATCGTGGTCAATGGCAACCGCTCCTTTATTCTTAACTTCAATGTCTGTAACTTATATAGTTTGTAGGTATGTTTGTATGGTATGTGGAGAATAGTTGTTTTTCGTTACACCGATACAGGAAGTGCGTGCGAGTATTCGATTCGTTGATATTATAATCGGCAGTACTTCACTCGTCGTGACCTTTAATACGCACTTTCGTCGTGCCAAAATTATTGCTTTACGATCGTTAACGGTATGCCTACGCATTAAATGGAAAGAGTTCCGTTGGATAATGATTTACTTTGGGCTAAATGTCTTCAGTGGGAGATCGCATATCGGAAGGGGGATATTGCTAATGGGCCCAAGCTAACCTAAATTCTATAGCCATACAACCAAAAAAAAACAGAAATACGTGGTGTACCTTAATCTACTGCAAACTTGTATTTCTCCATGTTCTCATCGAATTCTTTAAAAGTCTACCTTACGAAAATCCGGGTTCCGTCAGTGAATGTCTCTCATGTCCTTTACTCTATTTCCCACTCGCGAGTCGCATAGTTTGACCACCCGTTTGGGGCATTTTGTATTCATTCCGCAGTCCTCGAGGTCGTTCGTCCCGGTTCTTGTCTGATGGCACTTATTCCTCGGCATGCCGCTAGTGGAATCCTGATTCTGTTTGCGTATTAGTATTAGCACATTAAAAGCAAAACGTCCCGTGAATTTTTATTTAATAGAACATTGTAAATCTTCTGTCTGTAGAGAATGCATTTCATCAATAAAGGTCGGGATATTGTCGATACGTAATTTAATAATTGTAATTTTTAATTTAAGTAATATTATGCACAAGAATTTTTACAACACTGGTATTTTCGAGTATACCAGCTGATCAATTTTATTTATTTGTATAGATATTTTTTTATTATCTATCGTGGTATCAAAAATTATAACGGATATTTACGCTTAAAGAACGAGGGATTAATCGCTAACAGGTCAACATCGGGGTACAAAGATTTTTGCTGGCAAACGTTCCCGTAAAATCTGGAATTTTACGCACAGTCAATAAAGTTGATTTGACATTTGTCCAAAATTGTAAGCTATTGTGTTCTCAGTGACATTTTTTGTAATGAAGAGTAGGCGTCATTTGTGTCGCGGAACCTAAACAATTTATAATGGCAAAGGCGTAGTGGTAGGCTCGAGGTGCATGCCGATTGTGAGACCTACGTGACCCAGGGACGGCTTCAGGCGCCAATATCAGATTGCTATTAATTAAAATCTACTTATAGTGTAGGTAAATTATTATTAGCAATTAGTATATAAACAAGAGATGAAATTAATTCACATAAAAATATCATATGATTATATTGACAGTATCACACGTTTAAAAACAATTACGATAAGGTACAGTCGCTGAAAGTAGAAAATAAATTATGTAAGACATATCTAACACTTTCGCCAATTCAGCCCGTTAAGGAAGGTTGTTGAAGCTTAGGAGCATTCAAGACTCCTGATTAATGACACAGATAACAGTCGTGGCTTAATGTTATCTGGTGAATTTTATTATTTAAATGCTGCTCATAATCGCACTTTCAAATACAAGCGTATGCTTGACCTTTGTATTATTTGCGTACATTATCCATTAGAGCCACTTCGAGACACAATTTGCATAATTGCATATTGCACATATGCATGAAGCGGAACTGTTGATGTCCTGTTTCTTCTTTACCTTAATATAGGTGTGTCTAGTTATGTGCGACGAGTAATAGTGCTACAGCGACGTAATACTTCTGGTTTATTCTGAGCTAAGTAATTTAGCATATTTATGTTAATTTTGTGAAGGCCTGCACTTTTACAAGTACTTAAGAGACATCGGCGTAATTTTGATGTGATGGCTGATTATTTCAATGGAAACAAGTTTGTTCAAATGTTAACAGCTTTTCTTGCTGTACTTAAAATTCACATGTCCAATGCCATCAAGACGTGTTCCACCGCAGGGAATCCACTGAATTCGAATTAAGCAGCTCCCAATTAGCAGCTTGTTCAATGTTTTTGGATCATTTCATCAACTGATGGCTTTGTAGGCAGCCAATTATTTCTGCGGCCTCTTTCTTGCTGTACGTGCCTCATTGTAAGCTGCAGGTAAAATGTCCGTGGGAGCGTATTGACTCGTTTGTGAATATTATCGCTGGGATAACCACCTGTCACGTTTAACCGGAGATAAACGATTTATTTGTTGACAGACGCGAATTGCAATATTTTTCTTAACACTTTATCTTTAATCGTTTCCAAGCTAGACATAGACGTCCGGCGATCAGAAACCTAGCGCTTTAAGAATGTTTATATAAACGCTATTCTGCAGGAATTAATGAATTAGATGATTAACCTTTAACTTTAGTATCGTTTATAGAAGATAGATGTAGTGACTTTTTCATTAGTAACAACATAAATGCTGAGATTCAAAAGCAACTCAATTATAGTTAATTTTAAAAGTGTTAAAATATCCTACATACCCAAAGACGTTTGGAGTGTCTATTTATGAGTGTTATGACCGCTCGGCATGCGACAGGTTGGCGGATGTAGGTGTCCGCAAATATTAGACTTAGGTCTTGCCTAATCCTCCACCCATAGACGTATTTACCTTATTACCTAATCGACCAGTAAACCTCGTACTATATTTTCCACTCGTTAAATTCATGTTTACCATGTTAGCCGTAGGCGTAACTCTGCTATTTATTTTTGAGGTGTCGGCTATTTAAACATGCCTAATGCTAATGTGGTTTGCCACAAAATAAAAATAGCTCTTAATGTAAGAACAAATTACTAAGATTTAGAACATGATTCCTACATGATAATTGCTAATGATAATATAGTTGTGGCTATTATCATGATTGAACACGTGATCATTACATATCATATCATCTTATTTCCCATGGATTTTTAAGGCGTCATTATCATTTTATTTTCCCCATCAAAAATTTACGATCCATATTGTTGACGAATCAAATTAACGACAGCATTATAACTGCGGAGATGAACGTCAACGCCGAGATAATCTTTGACGGGGGATTAATAAAATGTCACCTCTAAAATATTTTCGTAACAATGCATTCCCGAGAGTTCAACGACACCTAGTGGAGAGGGTATTATTTATGAGTATGACACGAGTAATCTGAAACACGCGGTTGCGGCGAGGCTGAGGTCGCGATCGATGCGCGTGCGCAATATGAATGGACCTCCCTCCACTCGTCGGTCTCCACGATCAATGGAGCGCACGTGGCTATCGATACTATGTAGATTCGATTGCATTGACGCTCAATGGTTATCGAATCTGCAGTGGAAATGCTGATTAAGATAAGGTAGTACGTAAGCATATAAATCTACTTGTGTAATGAATGAATATTTTACAATTGGCACTATTGAGTTGGTATAATAGATAGTCCCTTCGATCAACAAGGTATTGTTGATCGAAGGATAGTCCACTTAATATCAAGAGTTCAGTAGCTACTTACGTTTATTACTTCTTCTCTTAAACATGTGTCATATTTCATGTGTGATTTTTGCGTTGGTGTGCTTAAAGATTTTTGTAGATCTTACTATGTATTTATACCTACTTACCTGTTCAGTTCCAATCATTGAGCGGTATGTAAATTTAAGAGGAAAAGTATTAAGGAAAACGAAAGGGCGTCACAAATTGCAAAGGCCAATAGGTATTTCGTAACGCAGTGGAATCGGAGCATCAGGCGGGCGCCGACATGGCATCGGGAGTTATCAGCAGCCGGTCACTGATAATTGACAGTTAAATGCCCTATTACAGCTGGATGTAATTGAGTGGCCGACAGACATGATACCCGACGTGGCTCGCGCGGCGCCGCCCACGTGCGCCCGCGCAACCGAACGCCGCGCTCGGTCTCAATGAAATCCAAGTTTATTTTTCTTTCACTGTAATCATAGTAAAGCTTTCGCAGTCATATGGCCAATAAATAAGAATAAAATTCTAGGGAAATATTTCAAGCCCGCGCTGATCAGGTTAGTCAATTATTTTAAATAACTTTTATAAGCGCTATGAATACGTGTAGAAATTTCTCATTGATTTATTTCTGTTGTAATTTTTATGTAAACTTTTTATATGTGATTTCGCCTATAATGCCTCAGAAACTCATTAAATTCGCCTAACCTCGACGTTCGAATTGGCACCTCCATAGATGTGTAGGTATACTATAGCGATTCTTTTATAAGGTAAACAAGGCCTCAAAAGTGGATCAAGCCTACAGACGGTGAATGAAATATTGCTCGCGCTGTTGAAACGACAGGTGAAAAGCCAGAGCCATACTCTTTTGGATTCTTTTAGACATAAAGCGTTCCAGATAATTTCTCTCGCTCATTATAAGCAGGGTTATTGGTATACCATGTCGACGCGACATAGAAGGTGATAACGAGCGACTCCTTCGATTACCTTAAAGGGAAACTAGTGCCTACGAGCATGGGCATGGCAATCGTATGGGCAAGGTGTTTTGCGACCATATTGGGAATCTCTTATCTGTTACGCTAATTGCTTAATATAGCGGATTGCAAAAGGTAATGATTCTAGAGCGGTCTGCACCATGGGAGGAGTCGATTTGCATATTTGGCACGAGCCAGTCTTTACTCAGGAAGTGGTCGAACAACGTTTAAAGAAATACCAGTATTTTACCGCAAAGTAGTTTATATAACTGTAGTAGGTATGTCGGCGGTAACACATCTATTGGAATTTTTTGCGCAACTTTTTATGTAATTGCATTAAGTTGCGCACTTGTTTTTCAATCAGTTTACCTGATCGCGACGTATAAGAATTATATTACGTTTGCGGTCAAAGACAATATGGGCGTGTACATTCTTAATGAATCACTATGTGGCCTGATCGCAGCGGATCTCACCGTGTGTTGTGGCGTACGCGCACTCTAGAATTACGATTAGCCGTTAATGACTCACACCAATGATTTTATATAATAACTCATGCAACATTTACATACTCGACTTGTGGAAAAAATCGCCAAGGATCTCTCAGGATCGGTGACTTCTTGGAAACAATCTCGATTACTTGGAATAAACGATTACTTGCCATAGTGGTGTTTATAAATGTTATTCACGCTGATTCTGACTTATCTTACAATCACTGTTATAATCGTTTTTAGGAAACGGACGCTAAGCTTCTTATACTATTGTTATTCAATTGGTAATCTTATTAGCATTCGTCGCGAGACTTAAATTACTCTTAATGCATTCTATTATGATTTACGATATGGCCCGATTGTGCTATCACGCTTGATGTCGTTAGTGCAGCTTAACCTAACAAGTCAAATGAACTCAAGCATCCGACGCTTGTCAATGTCGCTTTACGTGGGAGGCGAGGTTTATGCCCCATCAATCATCATTCACTAAAGGAAAGTGTCAACTCGGACTGTTATCTCTGTAGGTGCAAATGGGCACTAAGTTTCGTATTTAACTTTCAATATCCGGTGCGATTTGTTCCCGGGGAATTTTAAGTGGTCTATGCTCGTAAAATTAACCGGTCGGGCTATTAATGGCCGTGGGATGAATGAGAGTGGCATTTTAAAAAGCATTTACATGCACACCGCTTTTAAAGGGTTGGACCTGAGAATGCACTTGTTTATTGCGGAATATACGATTGATAAAGAGTTGAAAGGGCTTGCAGTCCACCTGCCGTGAACGCATGTAGTTACTACAGCTTGTGAACGTTCGCACCTGACTCAAAATGAATAACGATTTCCTCTAGTAAGTATTGTCATAATATTGTTCTGCAAGGCATGCACGAAGAGATAAGGTTAGTAAGACCTATAAATTTTAACCAGGTTAAATAACACTCCCCGATTCTAAAACAGCGTAGTGTAAGCGACGAGAAAACGAATTTGATTAGCTTTTAAAAGGCGTTAACCACCTATATTTTTATTCAGGTCAGCGGCCTCGGTCATATTAATAGACTGCATTATTTATTCAATCTACGTTAACAATGTTCACATCGTGTAGTTATTTTAAAGACTTAGCTGATTATTTTTAAAGCAAACAATTTGTTATAGTTGTAGTTTTGTATCATCTACAACTGTCTCCCCATCCCTTCTCTGATCAATCATCAACCATTTGGGGTTGTAAACCACAAGTTCGACGGTTAATCGTGTGAAATCCGCTTACTCAGTTCACTCGCACGTCATCGGTTCCTAACAACGTCGTGAAACTGTCAAATCGTCACTTTGGTAATGGGGGTCTGTCATCGGCTCGACCCCCTTAAACTCTCGTTTCCGTCCATCCAAATGCTATTTCGAGACGGATGTACCTAAGTGCTGGAATAATGGCGTCTCTCGATGAAATTAACCGATCTCACCGACAGATGGTTTTATGACGATTAAAAAACTCGTGATGCGTTGAGCTAATTGAATTTGTTGTTGTGGTTATTATAATAAAGCTCTGACATAACTTAAAACATGTTCTCTACTAGAGTTATGACAACATAAAGATAAATATTTATAGTGAGTCTGAGCTTTTTAGTAGTAGATTTTTTTATACTTTTTGTCTGCGAAGAAACGATTCAATCAAGATTCTTGTTTTTGCGAGAATTTTAAACGTTAAATAGCCAGGATGCTTTACAAGCATGCGCCGTTCCCCGCTGATCTAAGAATGATGTTAAGGTAAAATATATAGCCAATCAACGAGTTAATAGCCTCTACATACTGCAGGGGGCCGGTGCAGCTGAGGGGTTTTTAAATGGCTTGTTAAAGTAAAATATGCTTCCAAGGTTATAATAAATTAGATTTTAACGAAGTCATGCTCATTCAAGATACGATTTTTTTCATAGGTCTGCGTTTTGTTTTCTGACAGTCTGAATCTTGTGACACACCGACTTATTTGTATAACTTCAAATGATGAAGGTATCGACAGCTGCCAGTGTTTACTCTCGTTAAGGATACGAGGTGTGGATGACGTCAAAGACAGTCATCTCGTGTGAAACGGAGGGGGCCACTTAAAAAGATATCAAGCTCGCTACAAAAAACACTAAAACAGTGAATCGTAGGCGTTAACAACGAGTGGGGGTCGAGATGACCGTAGTTTAGTTTAACTACGAACTTCCGCTGTGTGATGGGTTAGAACGCGTGACACATTGTTTGATCGCATGCGTTTTATAATTACCGTAGCGCATCAACGAGCGTTCTTTATGGGGCTAAGTGAATTGTGAATGGGAATTCAATTGACAAGTACAAGTATATAATTACGTGCTAGTCAGTTATTTCAGTGAATGCCTTCTCAGAGTCGTAATTTTGAAACGAAACATATTTTCTATAGTAGAAACATATTGCGCACTTATGTTGAGATGAATAATGCTGTGAGGAAAAGATAAATTTAAGATTGAAATTCAGAGAAATGTATGATTAACATGATATATTCTCCGTCTTTCTCGGTATTCTTATCATAGTTGTGAGTGGTGCTTTTTGGTTGAGTGAAATAAGAGGGAAAATGTTGCTTTAGATATTTTACATGAAAACATTTTAAAATCCACAACATATGCGTAAGAATATGGTGTTTTCTTATTACGCTAAGTAACTTATGTCTGTAGCTCCTATTTGTGCGTGTTTAAACTTAACTATATTTATCCCCGTTGTTAATTATGTCTCAACACAAAGACGACCCAACCCCCAGTTCGGAGAAGCAGACGTCGCTCGTGCGTTAATTTATCGCAAATCCCGCGGAAGCGTGTCAGTTGATCTGTCTATCTCCGCGACATTTGTACCGTATCCTGCGGACGGAAGCGCGGATGTTGCGTCACCACCGGAAATAGACGCCCTCTGTGTCAGCGCATGTCGTCACTACCACCGCTGTCGACGTGGTACTGACTAATCGATCTGCGAAGAAGGCGGGGCGTAAGAGTAGACGGGAATCTGGTCCATATATTATACGGAGTGCTACAAAAATAGTTGCAGAATACCTTATACCAAAATAAACCATATACCATTATACAATGGAAACCAATACTATCCTTTACTTAAAAACGCAAGGATTTGACAATAATGATCATGGCATAGAAAAAGATAAATTTTAATCATATTAAAATGACATAGTAGGTACGATTACTAAAATTGGTCTTGCACATGTTATTTTCTCTGTCTCGACAAATTTCTTCCTCCTGGCAGATCTTATCTCATCTATAATAATTTGTAAAGATAAACCTCTGTAAATATGGTCTTAACGACGCAGAGGAAATGAGTGTCATTAAACAAATTTTTCAGAGCGCAAACGTGCTTAAGACTTTAAATGACGTTAAGGAATTGTGTAAATAGCCAGAAAAAGTAATGGGCTCGATTGATGATACTAACTCGACTGTAGAAACGATTATTTCTGAACGGGACATAGATAATTCTGCGTAACTATTTATATTGCTACTTAGTGATGTTCTTTTATTTCGGTACCGATATTCATCTACCTGCCTTTTTCTAAGCTTATTTACACTATGCTAAATCTAAAAATAACATCTTTGACATTAATTTGTTTGTTTAAGCTGATTTTTTTATTTCACTCCTGAACCAATTGTTGCCGAATTTCTAAGGCACATTGACTTAGTTCCAGGGGTATATGAAAATTGGTATAAGAAGAAGCTGGTGGAAGGTCGGTTAGTATACATATATACTCACCTTGTTCTCTTACTGCTAGGTGCTTAAAATAAAGTGGTGTTTGACGTAAGCATTTGATATTTACGATCCTATCGAACACTTAATCAACGGCAGGAAGATGTAAACCGTATGCTCGTATTTTAATCCAATCAAAATATGGTAATGGGCGAGGGCTCGCAGCGAGTCCACTCGCGGAATCAATTTGCCCCTGCGCAATTTATGGCCATGTTCCCCATTTAACTGGCAATTCGGTGGCTTCGATTATTTCGCATAAAATGTACGGGCGCGCGGACTCCCGCATCCGGTGATTACCGCCGGCGCATAATTTGTGATGCGCCCGCGCCGTCGTCCATCCTACGCCTCGATTTTTGTTAGATAAAAAACGGAAGGGTTCGTCGCAGCCTGCCCGCCAAAACTGAAACGAAGCTCTCTTGTAGTTTGTTTTTCAACACACACTCTTTTGCACCTGTGCGAGCTTTATTTCTCGTTTTGGTATTCGTCCCTTCTAAATGAGGATTTGCCAGAATTGCCAGTTTATGTTTTGTTACTTTCATTTCTGCTATACCTATACAAGTTTAAAGTTTCCGCTTCATGTTAATACTTCTTTATGTAAATAATAAAGATTATTTCTTCTGCAGTCAAGCATAAAAATACAATCGTCATTTCATAATTTAAAATTAATATTAGTAATCCCAGTATGGTGTTTAAAAATGTCGTACTTATATTCTTACTTCCGATTTAAGTTTATATGAGAGAGAAGACATACTTGGTGTATTAAAGTTTTTACAAAATTATTTATAGCTATATGATTTGCTATAAATTGCAATCAGCTAATTAATCAATTTATTTTCGTTTACAGATACTACGAGCATCGCTGGCGTCGGCGGGCGCGTGCCGACGGGCGGATGTGCCACTGGCAACATAATGTGGCTGCTTGATGAGCACAATCAGCCTTATGAAGGTACTTTAATATCCGCTATATCCATTATAATTCATCTTAGATTCTAAGTACATACGTACTACTTTTGTTGGTCCTTTAGCTAAGATAAAACTATTTAACGTTTCAGACTGCGAGCAACTGATTTGTTTTCGCTACTACAATGGCGAGAGTGACGAGTGTGTCGCGGAGTCACCAACTTTACCTGCGAAGTTTAGCCTCAAGAAAGCTATAGCTGCTGACTTCAAAAAATTCCCTTTGCGACTCAAAGAAGGCATCTCAAGAAAAAGGAGTGGCGATCAAGTTTCGCCATTCTCCTACAACAATGAGAGCTTTGAAATGAACTCTGAAAACTCGCTGAGGGTCGAACTCGTTTCCGGTACCAGTCAAGATATCAAGCATCTAAGCGAGAATGTTAACAAATGCTCAATTAGTAATTTAGAAAGTAAAGGGAACAGTTCGAATCTCGAACAAATAAAATGTGATCCTAGCAAATCTCTAGTTAGTAATTTATTTAATGAATCTCAATCTGTAAATAGTGAGTCTCATTGTGTTATAGATTCAAAACCGACGTCGTCGGGTGTAAAAAAGAAATGCCCTCCACCCGTCGATACCGGTGGTGGACAGGCTTTGAATGGTGTTAAAAAGAAATCTAAACACAACTTTGGTTTAGAATCTCCTACCTCGCCAGATACTGAGTATTATAAAATATGGTCCCCAAAGAATCCTTGTAAAATAATGAAATTTGTATATGATGTAGAAGGTGCTAACGTTCCAAGCGATGCGGAAAAATCTCCGGTGCCACCGCTCCCTCCAAGACAATCGCACAAACCCTTGGAGAGAATGCACGCATTGTCTCCGCCGCAGGTACCGAGGCACAGAAAACCCAAAAAATTAACGAAGCCTGAGGATGCGTTTGCTTTTGAATTAATAGATACAGATGAACATTTTTTTTCTGATAGCAATATTACGCATTCAGCTGAGTTAGCAAAAGTATTAAATAACTTTACACCCGGGGAATTTTATAATAACGGCGAGATACCCGCGTCTACGGCAGCAAGTTTATTTAAGTTTTTAGAACGTGTTAATGTAGCACCGCTTGCGACACCAGAAACTGATGGCAGCTTATGTGAATCTACAATATCTTCCGTAAAAGCACCTAAATTAAATGATGACAGAAAATTAAACGATGTACCTGAAAATTCGCCTAGTGTTAGTCAAAATGTTATGTTTATTAAGGATATAGGGCCCGACAACTATATAACGACAACATTCGCAAGAAAAGATAAAGACGTCGATTCAAGTGATCACGTTGATGGTTTTCATCTAACACCAAACCATGCAAAATCTGAAGAAAAAGCTCAGAATACATTTTTAAATGATATAAGTACACAATTGGATTTTGAAGATGATAATAGAAACCAAGTCGAAGAAAAGGAAATTACTGTTTTGAAAAGTCATAAGCCGCTTACAAGGCAAAGTTCAAGTCGAGCTAATACGCCTACCATGATGACTGCTTTTTTAAATTCGACTCAAATCGAAACTCCAAATAGAGAAGCAGAAAATAGTAGTTCAAATGCCCCAAGCTCTTGTAATTCGTCACCTTCGATTTCGCCAGTAGATGACAGTAATAAAATGCTTCCCAGTGTAGGAACTATGATAATGAACCGAAAGTATTCATGTGATAATTCTACACCAAAACATTCTAGCCTGCCTAGGCATTTATTAAAAAATCTCGGATGCGAAAGCACTCCTACCCATTCACCACAAAGAACGCCAAACATGTCTGCGCGAAATAACCCAGAGAGTCCGATAAGACCGCATCCAAGGGTCTTGACCCGGGTCGCAGCTTTAGCGGGTGCGACGATGCCACAATGCCCTCCAACGCCTACACATCACGCACGTAGGCCGCGTCCCATGCCGCCAGCAGATCTACACCCGCCACCCATTCAAAACCCAGATGGTAGAGAGCACGAGAATTTCGAAATGGTAGAATTCACGAGTGAATTGAGAACATCCGAGATTAGGTCTCCGAACCTTGAGTTTGTTAATAGCAATCATTTTACGATTGTCCACGCCGGACCCCCGGAGGATGTAGTGCTGAGGCGATCCCAGATGGTAGACGAGAGTGACGATAACGATAACGCAGTAGCCTCGCCGACTCCCCTGAGGCACATGGCGGGGATAAGGTTACCGTCGATACCGGAAAGAGCCTCGAGACAGATGGCGCTTACTGGTGATTTTCCTGCCAATATGATTGGAGGGATAATCGAGTGTGAAGAACCATTACCTGCAGGTGAGTTTGCCATTGTCTATACAAACAAATAAGTTTTTAATCAATCCATCGATATAAATATTTTCACAGCACAAAAATTTTAAATCTGTGTTTAATTATTTTTTTGTTTTGTCTGTGTACTATGGACTTAAAAATAGTAAACTACTAAATCATCTAAGAGTCATTATGCAAAGTTGGGAGCGGTATGTCTACTCAGGTTGACTTTCTAATCTCTTTCCAAAATATAATAAATCTACATAGATTTCACCTCGGTTTTCAGGTTGGGAAGCTCGCATGGACAGTCACGGGCGCGTGTTTTACATCGACCACATCAACAGGACGACCACGTGGCAGCGGCCCGGCGTTAACGGAACCACACCCAGATCGCCTGCGCCTGAGATACAACGGCGGCAATTAGACAGAAGGTAAATACTGCTCGTAAATATTGTTAAGGCGTTAATATATTAACTAAACAGGGTGTCTGTTTCGCTAATATGTCCGGAGGCTTTATATCCAGGCAGGTGAGCTGCACAAAAAATGAACCACTTATATTAAAGTTAATTGACAGTCACAGTGCATATGACTAACGACTGTCACAATTGGAACAATGTTAGGCGACATTATGCTACTTTCTTTAGTATGTGTATCCATGTTGCTATGTAGCTGTTCCACAGTATTGTCATAATTATTATTTTCAGCAATGGGGGTGATAACCCGCGTGGCGAAACGGTTACCATACCGGTCTGACGCGCAATGGGTCCCGGGCTCGATTCCCGGCCAGACAGACATCTAAATGATGATTTTAGATTTCTGTTCTGGTTATGGGTGTTTGTGTATTTGTGTATGTGTGTGTCCATGTCACCCACGACACTGAAGAAAATCCTACTGTGGGGCTATGAGTGTAGAAAGCGTTTTAATGTTTTTTTAAGCAATGAAACATTACGTAACTACCGTGTGTTTATCGACATAAAATGGTCCAACCAGGAAGAGTTAGTAATGCAAATATAAAACATAAAGAAATGTATTTATTTAGTTTATAATGTTTTGAACAGTTATTCAAGACCTTAGTTTAAACGACACCCATCTCTCATCCACAGGTTTTTTTATTTAGTTTATATTAAATATGTTTTAAGCAAAGATCTATACAACCGTAGATAAGCCCTGCGCTTTCAAAAACTGTTTGCGTTTTGCGTAACTGCTGCTGACCAGTGATTGAATATCCGTACAAATCAAATTGACCCTTAGAATAGATAACGGTGAGCTATGCAAGGGCTCAACCTAATTTGGTATAATATATCGAAGAAAAGCGTCTATTCACTGCGTACCTCACCCGACTGCGGCGGGTCGAGCCGCAGTCTAGCGAAAGTCGCTGATTAAAAGTCAAACACAGGTTCGCGCGTCTGAAGTATGGAGCGGGCATATCTACGGTATGTATCTATGTCTATAACCATATCTACTGGAATTGGGGCTACTATTATCTGGTTGAATAGTGTAATTAATAGCGTTGATACTGGTTAGTTTGTTTGGGTGATGAATTAGTATTGTCGCGATGAGCTTATCGCGTCTGATAATAATGTTGTTATTTTTAGTTTGTTTTAGGTTCGTTGTTTAAACTCTGACATATTTATTTCTTTTAAAACTTGTGTTCTATTTGTGCATAGTTAAATAAAGTACACATTTTATGATAAACATCAGATAATTGGTCAGATTCGCTGAATAAGATAAAAAAAAATCAACTAATAGTACATTAAGCTACACTGCGAAATGAAATTCTTACAGATTTCTTCTGTAATATCTTAAAAAAATACTAAACGTGAAAAGCTAAAATGTTTGGTTGAAAGCAAATATAAAACCAAAACGAACCTATCTGTTCCAGCCTCCCTCGCAGACGTCATTTAATCTCGCAGAGCCACCCTTTGTTTATTCCGTTCTTAATTTTTGAGTAGCCTAGGGCTGAGGGTTGAATAGTAGAGCGCTATTAGACTTCAGTTTTTTCATCTCACAATCCGGGAATAAACGTTGTATGTTATACGTATTTTTACTGGATGTACTTCAAATGTATTGGGTGGACTAGTCTCGCATACGTGGAATTGTTAAACACTCCAATTTTATAGGTATAAAACTGGAACAAGACCAATTGGTAACATAAAATTGATATGACCATTAATTGGCATAAACCGTCAGTTCCGCAGAATTCATAGAATTTCCTCCGATGAAAATAGGACATTTACCAGCTCCGGTAATGTGAAGGTCGAAAACGGAAGTGATATTAACATTTCTATATCGGATACGCAATGAGCGTCCATTGTGATAAAAGAGGAAACAATTAATGAACAATTAGGTCGTTTATTCACAAACAAGGTGAATGTAATTATGCACTGCAGTCTGCACCGCTTACTGACCCGTGGTAATAATTTATTCTTCCGGTTTATTGTGTTACAAGTAACACGTGATTGACAAGAGCCGTGATGTTAATGTATCGTTTTTTGGAACATTAAAGTAGCAAACGAGCATTCAGTTAAGTCCTCCTGATGTTTAGCGGTCGCTGCCGCCTTTAGACACCAACTCTACATGAAGAGAAATTTTACCTAAAACGATCTCAGATATGTTGCCGCTGCCGAAATAAGATGATCACCTCTGTGCAAACTCTTCAATGGAAACGCAAGAACTGCTTCGAGATATATATTGAACCGGTGGTGATTCAAGTAACACGTGTGATTGACGACAGCCTATCTATCTACCTAATTTGAGTCCAATTTGAGTAATGACCTGCGAGGCGCAGCGGTCAACATACCGGTCTGACACGCCGTTTTCCGGCTTCGGTCGTCACCGGGTTAATATTATTTCTGCTTTGGGTATCGCGTTTTTGTACAAGTCTTTGTGTTTTGTTGAATATAAAAAGTATAAAGTGCTTTTAACATTTTTACTTTGCTTGAAAGTCACGACAAATTCTTTTTATATCTCTGAGATAATGTGATACAGATAAAGGAAGTTTTGTTTTAGTTTAAAGTGTATCATTATACTCGTATGTATGGCAGCTTAAAACGTGGTAGTTGTTTTTTATAATGTTATATATTTTTCTTCTATAGAGAGATCTTGATTGATTTATTCAAGATATTTTAAAAAATAATAGGTACTTTAGAATTTTGTATTACTCAAATCGCATATGATATTACAGAGGAATGCAAATGCAATGGCATTTAGCTTAATAATCCAAAATTATACTAGCCGTGATGACTCAATGTGTAATGATGCACAAAGAAGTTATATATACAAGGTTTTAGAATGTTGAAATATTGAAACTCGCCTTGAACGGTGCATAAAGAAGCGTCACACTCCGCGTTCTGACCATTTTGAATCGATTTTTACTGCCCACATAACGGCTTTAATGATCATGATTCGATAAAAGAACATAATCCACATGCAGGGAGTATTACGCTTAAGAGTATCAATAATATTTTGTGAACTACTCCAAAGTTATGCATAATATACATGTTTTTACATCTTTATAAACTTAACTAGCTGTGCTCTGCACTTCAGTATTTATCTAATTATTATAACTGCAAAAAATTGAATAGAGGTTTGTCGAAAAGAACTGATCGCAAATTACACCAGAAAGCGGCTACGTTACGCGTGGAGTGAGCACGGGTGCCTGAGTTTTGACTCATTTGCGAACCTTTAATGTCTTTTTAAAATGAAAGTAAGATACTCATATACCATTAGCTATCGGCGAATGAAGAATCAGTCCACCCGTCCCAAATATTTCCTGGGAGAAACAGACAAAAATAATCTGTTATAACATATAAATATTTTTTTCGGTAATATAATTTTATTTTTGAAAACGCAGAACGGAATAGAAAGGGGCACCACCAGCGACAGTGGCATAGGCTACTTTTTACCCCGAAAATAGGTTTTCTCGTTAAAAATTAAGAGACTGAACACACGCGGTCGGTAAAATATCTCTAAAAATGAAGCTCAAGTCACGTTAGTAGAAAAGACGTAAAATATGTCTCACTAAAGTAGGTTACATGGGTTATTATAATTTTAAATATGCGGCCTGCGCGCCTCGTACCCTCAAGGTGAATCAGTTCTAATACTTCTAATGTTGTCATAGGATACTTTTAGATGCTAAATCAGTCTAAACATTAACAATAACTAAATATAATTTTATAGTAAAGTTCGTGTCACGGTTTCGCCCGCATGTGAAGAATCTAAAAGTTTAAATCGAGTACAAATCTAAAAGTTTAACTCGAGTTTGAAGAAAAAGGTTCGTAGTTTAAACCGCAAAACACTGATAGAACACTTGAATTTTGATCAAAATACATATTTACTATATACATATGTTGCAAATTTATTTAGCCAATACCTATCTATTTTTTGCTGTATGAAGTGTAATTAGTATTAGTTGAAATTTTTACAGGCACTTTAAATAAGGGTGAAGTTCTAAATAAATCGGAATCCTCTTCAGAGAAAAATAACTAGTTCAATCCTTATAGAGCTGTCTATCGGTTTAAGTGTTTTAAGGCATAACGTTTACGAGCTACTCAGACATAAAACTGGTAATTTCATTACAGACAGACAACAAGTATTTATTTGTACTTATAAACACACGTGACTCATTTGATGCAGGAGAACGCATATATTATACCGATTTATACCTAACTGGTGACGTGCAATCGTGTTCGGTTGCATTTGTAACCACAATGCCAGTCGATACTTAGGAAATATTGCCACCTACTGAAAGTATAAACCCGATTGGTTACTTTAGCTTGGTTTATGAAATCGCTTGTGTGGTTTCTAGCTTTGCGTATCGTATAATGTCTATTGTAAGTATATATTAATCTTTCTCTTATTTTATGTAAAAATATTGCTCTCAGTTGGATGAGTGATAGAACAAAAAATCCAGTCCATTCTCTTAAATGTTTGCTAATTTCGGGACCGCTTTGTGTATCTCTAACCTCATATTGAACAAGGGCCCTGCCTGATGTCGACGACAAATTAAGATAATCAACAAAAGCGACTAGGTTAAAGCTGTTTCGGATTGATAAATGGATTGCCTCTAATTAAGTCGAATAATATGAAAACGTGTCAACGAGTAGATACTACTGATATAATTATTAAGTCAGGTGGAGATGCTGCTTTGGTTCAAGCGCTAAGTTCTTTTATCTAAAGCACGTAATGACATCTTGGTAAAACATATCATCTCCATGCACTCGGCAACAGGACGTTGTTATTTTGTCATCATCATTTGTATATCTAGTTATACAAGCATCGGGAAAGGAAGTTCTTAAAGTAACGTTACTTATCCTAGCTTCAAATTACTGTAACATCTATTTTTGTTCAAATGGTAAGATTACATAAACTAATAACCTTAACAGGTAAACCTAGTATAGTAGAGTGTGGTCAACTTAAGGGGCATACATTGTAATAATCCTCTTCAGAAATAGATTGATGTTTTTGTAATGTTCGCGTGCGACGTTTATCGTACCGCTCTGGTATATAGAGGGTTCAAGGGTATGTCGCCAGGCAGATTTTAATGATAAATTTATTTTAAAAATTACTTTCTTTGAAATATCCAGTGTTTAAAACAGTAGTATTTTGTGATCAAAGGCTGATCACTTTTGTGATTCTATCCTTCCATCAGCTTTTTAAGGCCACTGTTAGACATAGGCTTCCCCTAACGAGCGCTTTTGCCAATAGTCACCGAAATTTAGATGTGATGTGTGTGATGCGTGTTGGTGCTCGCAGAGGGTTTTAATGTTGCACAGAAAGACACAGCTGCACATCTCCAGAATATTGAATCTGAGTCGCCCCGTCTCCGATGACATTCACAGGAAGAGAGGGAGTGGTGCTATCCTTGCTATTTAACACCGACACCGTACTGTACAAAATTTTGGTTTAAAGTCTTTATGCATAAGTTTAACAACGCTCATCACATAGTGCCGTAAGGACTCAATTTTTAACCGTTAGCAAGTAATGGATAACGTGTCTTTTCAGCTTATTCATCTCGGTCCAGTTTTGATGTAAATTGCTTTCAAATTAGCATATAATAACCGTATGATACATTCATACGAGCTTGAAGCTTAGAAACCTTCGATATTCAATCGTATTTAATGATTATAAGGGATCATTTCACAATGTGTTGACATTTAGTTCAACCCTTGAGTAGGCGTATGTGAGTATAATATGGATTAAAATAATATTGCATTGGTATGACGTCGTCGTTAACGTTTAAACTAGTAGGTATGTAGTGATATCTATAACAATTTTTTACCCAATGCATATGAGTATACACGATACCTATAACGAAAATCCAATTTAATTTTTTTTGTTCCTTCAATTTTATTTATTTGTATAGATGTAACTTTAAGCACACAGTAATTGAAGGATTGCGCAATACCTTTTAGATTTAAGCCGACAAAACTAGTTTCAATTATTCAACCGCCAATAGCGTTCTCTAGGGTGTACTTTCTGTGTTTTTTTGAGTCCAAATCACTTTAATTAACATTTTTGGGGTAGTTCATTATTCCCTCAGTAATAATACTCTTTTGGGGCTGCCTACATTGATGAAGACGAGTCAATTACTTTACCCATGCAATTAAAACTAACTGAATTTTGCATTAAATATTAGGAAGGTATGTTTGTATTGCAATGTATGTACCTGTGCTTAATTAATTTTGCGCAACAGTTAGAATCCGTTTTGCTACGGAAATAGTGACCTACTTTTTTATGGAATTGCTGATTTAATAACAAAATGAAGCACATGTATAGGTATAGGTACTAAATTATTTTTTCTACAGCTAACAACGTAATGAACGATTTCTTTTATTTAGGTATATTATACATCTACTATAAAAGGACATATTTGTGTACATTCACGGACATAGTAAAAAATCAACTGAAACTGAATTGTGCTACTTTTTTAGAAGATTTTAAAGGTTACTTAATATTCTAAGTACTCTGCGGTTAACCAGCTAAACCCATCAGTGTAAACTTTGCACATATATTAAAAAATATGTGTCACACAACTATGTTAACTGTTTAAACAATATTAAACCGGGTGACCAAATACAGACAGTTAACGTAGTAGCTTCAGTGAATAAAAAATCATATACCTACCTACATGTATTGTATGACACACGTTTGTTCTGCGGCACGGGTCAACTCTGTTAATATGCAATTAGTGACGCAAGCGTTTGAATATAAAAACGAGTTCAACAATGTTTGTGCGTATTGTTCGTGTTTGATTACGGAATTCTTTTTTTTTTACGTCCGATACACGCGCGTCCGAAGTATTGTTTCGGGCTCCTAGTCTATAATTAACTATTGGTATGTAGAGCTATAAACACTGTCTACAAAAAACAATACATTCTGTTAATGTTTTTTTTTATAAGAATGAATTAGTAAACGAGTTTCTATTTCATGTGATGGTAGATAAATGATCACTGCAGGCCTTGGACGTCTGTATTCTACTTCACTTCCTGTTTCCTGTCACTTCTGAGAACTATGATGCTCGTCTTTCATGGATGTCAGCCTGCATACCCATACTCTATCTTATATGTATACCGTAACCTTTCGCCAAAATACGCAGTTCACAGTGTGTTATTGACAAAGTAAAAAAGTTCCCAATGTGTTATTGATAAAGTAAAAAGGCCTACATATTTAAACATAAGTGATACCCGGCTATCATGCGGCGCGCGCATTCGCTTGAAGCTAAGCTAATGTTCAAAAATTAAAGTTGCTAGACCTTCAGCTATCTTACAGTGAAAAACCAGTCAAAATCGATCCAGCCATTTAGAAGTGAGGTAGTCCCTCAGTCAAAGACAGAGACAGACATTTTTTAATTGCATTATTGTAATAGATACGATGTATCCTTTGACATGCAGTGATTAAAAAGTTGTTATTTTGAAATCACAAACTGACACTTAAATCTATTTATTTGTATATGTATGTATTTCTTAGAGAACTTCGTAATATGGCGCATTCGAGTTCCGAGCTCTACAAGACTGATAAAAATATATCGACATACACCCACGTAACAGTACATAAACCCAAATACAGTAAAAGCTGCGAACAAAATGACTCATATCTTTTTTATTTTCCAGGCCTGGCGCTACTGATAGCCGGCGCCGTCCAGATGTCCAGCTCGCCGGAGCCCCACACGCCGCAGGACTCCGATAACGGCTTCGGCGCCCTCATAGCCGGTGGCGTCATACTGTGCCTCGGAGCGCTGTTTGCAGGTTAGTTTTGCTACAAGATTCCTGTATTTCTTACATCAAATTGCACAGGTGATTATGGAGATTTCGGTAAAGTTATATGAGTTTGGAAAATAGGATACACCATTTTAAGTATGACCAAACCTATAGGAGACTGATGACGGACAGGCAGCCAAGCTAGACAAGCACGTAGAAATAGAGACAAACAGACACGCGGTGACAAACGTAGTTAGGAGTTTTTCTTGTATCTACCTACCTAATTTTAGTTCTCATGCAACTCATGCATACGCTTAAAAAACACTGCTCTTCTGAAGTGAGTAAAAATGTAACATTAAATATGTCAATTATTTTATTTTAAACACTTACACGTGTTGCGTATTATGAGATCCCAGAAATACTTAAATTTTATTATTTGAATTTGAATTAGTTTAGTACCTAATATGTTAATCGGGGGAACACTGTTTGACTTATCTGTGGCCCAATTGTCCACAAGTATGCTTATCATCCTATTTAAACGTTTATCGTTTTTTATCAAAACATATAAAGCAACATAAATATTGGCTTGCGCCGCAATGTTTGCTTGGTAAATGTTTTCACAATAGGTATGTTGCCTTGACATTGTATTGTTTACAGAAACTAAGATTAATAGCAAACAAAGGTCGTGTGTGGGTTTTTAATACGAATCTGTGTTTAATTTGCCGTACTACCTATTTATTTATTGAGTACGCGGATTTATTGACATTAAATATAGCGATCAGGTTAAGGCAAAGCATAGATTATCTCATGACCAGGTTGACCGATTACCTAATAGAGGCAGTGAGAAACAATGAAGGTTTTGCTAATGCTGATTGCTAAATGAAAAGTTTGATATGTCCAGCTATGGAGGTCCAATAGACTGGAAGATGGTTAGGTACTGGAAGAGTAGGTAGTTTCTTTTAGCTTCCTGTCGCCGCTCTATTACTGGTACTCTGAATGTATTTTTTCTTTTCATTTGAACACTGAAACCTTTGATATTTTTCTCGTAAAATATGGTCTGTGACATGCTTAACTTGGCGTTAAAATACAACTGTCGCTATTTTACTTCGTAAAGAAATAATAACTAACTGGTTTTTCTTATCTGACAGATAAGTGATATAGCATATATTATTATTACTTTGAGGTAGGTAGGTATTTAATTTTATGCATTAATCGACGATTTTATTGACTGAATATTTTATAGCAGTGATGAGTGACATAATATGTATATTTAATTTTAACATTAAAATTAACTTGGAATCATCCGTTTCCTCTTTGGCATCATTAAAATATTAAATTTTGAATTCAGAAATAAGCTGAAAAAATTAGTCTGTCTCCATTTCCCACGGTCTAACTGAAACTATTATTTTATGGGAACAAAAAAAATAACTTTAATGAAGACTAGTTCTTTTAATAAACTGATACAAAAAATCTTACTTATAACAACCGGTCTAACCGCTCTTCGCGCCAATCAATCGGTAACGTACTAGACCACAAGTATCCTCGTATGCCACATGTTCTAGTCTATATGCAATATGAGTAAAATTTAATAAGTTGACAACGAAAGAATTCGTTGCTATAAAGATATCGATACAATACTCAATTGAAGTATCTTCTATCGATACTATATAAAAGTACCAAACGAGCATGAGATCTAAAACATATCTACCAAATACCAAATACATAGTACGTTACCAAATAGTAGTAAGATTGTAGCAATACATTTGTGGTCGGCGTAGGCTAGCACTCTAACTCTATTTTGGGTTGATTACAAATGTCCATAAGCGGTAGTCTTATAATGTGGTGGATTTTACGCTGATTGCACGCTTGCAAACTGTAGATATTAAATTCGTTCTTTAATATACCAGGAAAGTAGACCCAAATTTAGAACTTAATCCATTTTACGTGTTAGTCGGGCAGCTTAAGATTTTTTTATCCGATCGGATCGGTCTCGTCGGGCAAGTAATGACGTTGTTTCCTCTGACCTTAACCCTAGACTGATTGATGGATCAGATACCACTATCAGGCCTTTATCGATAGCGATACAGCTTTTTCGGAATTAAAGCTATCGCGTAAATGTGGATAAATTTCTTTTATGTATGTAGCGCAAATGTTATCGTTATTTAAATGAGAAACCAATGATATCGATAAATGCAGGTAGGTAGGCAGGTAGTCTCTTTTTTTACTTTTACGTATTTTTTCTTATATATTTGTTTTACTAATAATTTTAAAATATTGCTTGTTGCTGAATTTCGTTAAGGGATATTTCATAATTCATAGCGATGTCATCATTATGTTTATTGATGGATCATGGATTGCAGTAGTACAATTTCACTTAAGAAATTATAATTATTGCAGTGGAAACTCTTGTAAAGACACTTCAGCCGCCCTTCTGAACATTTATCAAGATTAGAGATTCGAGGGAAAAGCATTTGAATTTTCCGGAAATGGTAGCATTTACCGAACTTCTTAAAAGCCCGACTTAATGAAAAAGGTTTGGTACTCGTTTACAATGTTGTCCTCGAGCTAACCTTAAAACGAAGGCTACGCTTTTCAATCACACTAACAGTAAACCAGCTTTTCTTCTATTAAATAAAGTTCTATTGAAAACTAGTGCGCATTTACGTCCGTCCTTGCGAACGTTAGCCGGTAGTCCTTCAACGGCACGTGTTTTGCATTCAGAAAATCGTATAACTCAACGGTTCTCAAAGTTATGTTCACTACCGCTCACCTTGAAAATCGATTAATCTCTCTTTTTTTAAATTTTTTTTCGTAGTCTCCCAAATTTTCATAACAGCAATAATTGTAGTGAAGCTAATTGATGAGGCCAGAAATAAGATACAGTATGCCGTACGTAGGTTTAAATTTAAGATTTGAAATTAGAAAAATACAAATTAGGCATCTCTTCCGAAACCGCTTCAGTACCCCCCCTCTCCGACTTGTCTCCAGGTCTTCAGCGCTCTTAAGGGGCGTTATCGCTCACTTTGAGAAAGACTGGTATAACTGCACACATGCTATGAGGAAGTGTGATCGAAATTACAATTGCACTAATACGAGTACGTACCGTTCATTCATTAGTAACTGCTACGAATCGTGTTATGATTTCTAGGAAGGCATACCGTCAGCTCTGGATAAAATTACGAGTAATAGTAGATGCCTATTATTAAACCTATTAGGGAAAATATTCATAATTAATATGACTTGACTGTTATATACCTTAGCTACTTAAAAAGTTATGTATTTTTAGAATTATTTAAAAGCATTTATTCAGTAATGTATGTACATATGTATGTAAGCTTGAACATAAGTTTGTTAACATTCCTACACTGCTATGAGCTGATGACGCTTATGTTCTCAAATTTCTAAAGCGGATACTGTAACCAAATAGTTAATCGACTAATGCGATAAAAACAATTTATCATATTACATGAGTCAATAAATTACGTTAAAAATATTCGGAACAACCTTTTTAGTTATTTAGTTTTCTTTTTTTTTCTGAGGAAAGTCTTTCATTCATATAAGATATCATGAGAGTACTAAAAAAATGGTCTGCCATTTTGTGATATTGGATTTACAATGACGTCGACGTCGTGACGATGATATTAAGAACGCAATGATCGTCTAAAACAAACCTGTATACAAATTTTCAGCTCGATTGGTTGGGGTTAACTGGTTTAAAATACAAAAGTCAACATTTGACCCTCACAAAATAATGAACTAACAAGGTGAGTGAAATAACACTTATGTCAAAAATCTTATTAAAAACCGCGTCTACGAATTTAGCTTTTTTGTGTTGTTACGTTTGCCTATGGCAAGCGACGTCTAATCATTTGCTGAGTTCACAGACTTTACCGTATAAAAACTTGAGTCGTCTGATGGACTCGTATATGGTTCGTTTTTTGATTTTCCTCATACAATCATTGCAATTATATACGCTTAATCGCTCAAAATTAACGGAACACTCGCGTTGTATTATCGCGTTTATCTCAAGAGGTTCAGTAGAAAATTTATGTCGTTGTTGGTCGACACACATTCGGTTTAAATCGTTCATACATGAATGCATTTTACCATAAATTGTATAGTGAAATTGAAAATGTTAAATTTTCGCAACAATCAGTCATGCTTCATAAAATCGACATTCCTTGCATAGTAAACTAATTAGCGAAATATCATCAGTATGTTAGAGCGTCGGTATAGTTAGCATAGTATAGAGTAGGTAATAAGTCTATCTTAATATTAGGCATGGCTCTACTATGACTGGTTAATTTTCAAATCTTGTCTTTAATTACTATACAAATTAAACAACTTATACTTAATAACTATACAAAGTAAATGCAATTAAAATTATAATAAAAGACAGTGAAACTATTATTGCGATAAAATATTTATACCAGAGAGTTCTCTAAGATGTTCACTATCTAGTGTCTAATGTCCACTATAAAGTGGTATCTGTCGTCCTCGAACATTTGTAACATCAATGGAATCGCCGATGTTGTTGCATGTTTCACATAAAGATCTTGTTGTGTTATTTTATTGTACCGTAATTTGAGGTTATCGACTTTACCATATAATATTGCTAGGGTTGTAAATACGACATATCGATAGCCGATATGGTTGTGAAATTATGAATACTTTCATGATGATTATTATAAACTCTTTTTCGGTTTTGACAATAACATATTTTTAGCCATGTTATCGTATAAAAAGTTTCGATATGGTCATATGATATAGTCATAATTTATTATTTTTTGTAGCAATGAAATAGTAATCAAAGTAAAAATAACATATCTAATCAAAGTTTGACGACTTTTTTCACCATAACACTTATGTATATTATTGGTAGCGCTATCGACATTGTTATTAGCATAAAGGCATATTATATTAGTGTTAGCATCAATTTTGGGACTATTTATTACTTAGTTCATTAATCGCAATGTCGCAAAGTGAAATAAATTAGATAATCGATCGTTTACATCCCTACATTAATAGTTTACTACATCTTTATAAAACTATCGATATATCTATCGATAACAAAACACGTGTATCACATCCCTAAAATACCTAAACACGCTACATTACTACATCGTTCGCAGGCGTAGGCGGCTGGGCCTGGTCAGCCCGGTGGGGCGGCGGCAAGGAGGCGCCCGCGAGCGGCGCCGCGGCGCTCACCGCGCTCAACCCGTCGACGGACCCCCTCGTCGCGGCGCAGTACGCGCCCGTGCGCGACGCACCGCCGGCGCCCGATGACGAGATGCGCAACCTCATGGACAATAAGGAATGGTGAGGGTCTACGTTTTCTTTTCAACTTGTAGCAACAACGTATCGTGAGGTTTGTCATCTCTTATTTACGCGCCCGATGACGAGATGCGCATCCTCATGGACAATAAGGAATGGTGAGGGTCTATGTTATCTTTTTATCTTGTAACAACAACGTATCGTGAGGTTTGTCATCTCTTATTTACGCGCCGATGATGAGATGCGCAACCTCATGGACAATAAGGAATGGTGAGGGTCTACGTTTTCTTTTTATTTTGTAGCAGCAACGCGGTCAATAAGGTATTATAAGGTTTGTCATCTTTTATTTAAGCGCCCGATGATGAGATGCGCAACCTCATGGACAATAAGGAATGGTGAGGGTCTTCATTTTAATATGTAGTAGCGACCCCTTCATTATGGTATCGTGAGGTTCGTCATCATTTTTTTAATGAGATGGGCAACCTCATAGACAATAAGGAATGGTGAGGATCTTTTTTTTTTCTTACGATTTTATGACAGCAAAGCATCCAAAGAAATCGTGAGTCTCGTCATCTGTTATCTAGACGCACAATTATATCATACGCAACCTCATGAACCATGAGGTATGGTGAGGTTCTTCATTTTTCTTTCGTTTTATAACATCAATGCATTTACTAAACAATCGTCAGTCATGTGGTTCGTCATGTTTTATGTAGGCGCTCTATGAAATGCGCAACCTCATAGGATAATAAGAAATGGCAGGAATCTTCATTTTCCTGTTGTTCTATAGTAGCAATCAATAAGGAGTCGTGAGGCATGACATGCCTTTCATGCTGTAACAGCCGTGCTCTCAATAGAGTTTAAGTAAGTTAAGATGATATGTGAAAATAGACCATTTACAGTGTAAAGCATATTTGATAGTGATGCGCAAAAGAGGTGTATTTGATAACTAGTAACAGAAACTATACTACCGAACATATCAATAGTAATAATAGTTTGATACGCTGTTGTTGTGCTGGACAAGTTTTAATTGGAAGTCGTGAGATAAGATCTCGACTACCCGACACAGTATTCAATGCACCGTACATTGAACTGGCTACGATTGTCATTTTTTACCTTACAATACCTCAATTGAATAGTTCTTCAATGCAAGGTCCGCGTCGCGCCTTTTAATAATATTTGTATTGTCAAGTTAAGTTTTTATTGTGTACATAGTTTAGAATGTTATGAAGCCTTGAGAGGCCCTTGAAATACATAGTTATATAATAGAGTTTGTCGGAATCGGTAACTGTGGTATTAATGATGGAGAAGAAATATAAACATCGTCCTTAAAAAGCAATTTACACGATATTAGGAATTCAATTGATAACTCTTAATCCACAATCATTTCTAATTTTAATATTACCTTCATTAATCTTCGAAATATAATTTTACTAAAACATAAATAAAAGACTTTGTTTATTTGAATATAGTTTAATAAACAGCTTGTCTTACTTCAGAAAGTTCATGCATACACTTAAATGTTTAGGCGCTAAAGTCGAACAAAGAGAACCAGTAAAGTTGCATCATAAACCTGGAGTTATGAAGTTGTTTACAAGCTGATACAATGCGTCACACAGCTATTGTTAGCCCTTTCCTAAGACGTAACGATCCAGTGTATTGTGCGTGCCGAGAGCCATTGTCCATGCTAGTTTACATAACGTCTCCTACGACTAATATGCCATCAATACCATCTACATAAATCTCAATAATAAGTGACCGCGTGACAAATTGATTCGATACAATTGTATTGAATAGAATCGATATGATAACGTTTTAGCGTTAAGGTTGGTTTGCACGTGTATGTAACATATATTATAGGTATGATACAGAAGTAGGTACATGATATGGTCTGAGTCCGGTCAATTTTTTGATTTACCGATAAAACCTAAGATTTACCAACTCGTAAAGGGAAAAATCCGAAATGATTTAAGTTTATTACGAATGTTCTTTTAGTAAATCATAGCTTGTACGTTAGTGATACGGTTAATGTCGAAAAATATACATACATAGCTCAAATGTACGCCTCGTACTGTACGTCATAATGTTTAATGAGCTATTGGACAGAGTAATAAATAGAATTAGTATTATCTCTACACGATTACATATTTATTTTTAAACTACTGAATTTATATAAATGATGGCCTGATCGCTTAGTTTAAAATTTTCTTTTATTATGCTCCGCCCTAACCCAAAAACCAACGAAACCAGTTCTAGGCTATTTTACGCAGTTTAACGATTATAGTTTGTACATATATGTATTGAGAGGTATTATTAACATGTAATTATTGTATTTTTTTCAGCTTGAGCAGCGCTGAGGAGAGCGACAAGATGCTAGATGGGCGACCGTCAGTAGCTTAAACCTATCACGTTACTCTATTTCTGTACGAACGCACCAGGCGAGTCTTGGTCATATTCCCCCTACAGTAAACCCATGATAGTACTCACGGTACTTCGGATGTATGCTAAGTATAGAATTTATTTTTATGATATTAATGAGTCGACCTTTTTGGAAGACTTTTTGAGGGTTGCCAACTGTTTCCATTATTATTTTATCAAGGCATATGTATTAAAATAAAAACGCTGTAGCTAAAACTATTATAGTATTTAATTATTATTTTCAATATGTTTTCCGTAACATGAGCACTTATCGAAACACTTGACTTAGTTATTGTCTCGGGAAATTCGGGACAGTTGGCAACCCTCTTTACGTTAACAGTTTCGTATACAAATGGAGGACACCACTTTATCTTTCATGTGGTATAATTTTATAATCCTTATCTTTACGGCGATGCATTTTGTGGTACAAAGGTGAAGGCACGGGTGGTGTCTATGTGTGATAGTATAGTAAGGTTACATCTCTCATGTCCAACTTCTATTCTAAATGTAAAGTTCTCATGTACTCGTAATTCTTAATGCGTTGACATTTGAAAATGTATTTCAATTTTTAAATCGATATAATGTACTTAAACGTTTTTATTTTTTTTATTTTATGGACTTAAAGTAAACAATGTGTAACGAATTACTTCTTCCATTTCTGTTTTGGAACGAAATTTCTGGGAAAGTTCAACGTTTCTGGGAAAGTTCTGGGAAGTATTCAACGTATTATTAATTTAATATGTTTAATGTTTATGTGTAGTTATGTGTAAGCATCATTTGTAATGCAATATTTTAAATGCTTCAGGTTATTGGTATTTTATGAAAGAAAGACACGTGGCCAAATTATCGTCCAGATTTTAGAGTAGATCTTAAAGTGCATATTTGTGTCAGTGTATTAATACATAACGAATATTTATCTAGATGTAGTATTAAACATTGTATAAATCTTCTCTTCACTATATCATTATTGACCTTTAGATGTTGTATGTGTAGCTACTTTGCTTTTCATGGATGTATAGAAAAGTACAGATTGCATGTAATTCTTGCATTTTTATTGGTTGATATTTTTTAAACTCTTTCCAATATAAGTAAAAATTTGAAAAGTTTCTCTCACTTTTCAGTTTGAAATACATATTATAATTTTTTAATTGATATGTTAGGCATACATTACGTTATTTTAAATAACTTTGGAAGACATAACAAACAATAGTGAATACTTGATACAATATTACGCCACCTGTACTGTTTTATACTTCTGTGGCTTGATTAAATGTCCAAATTGAATTTTTAAGGAAAATGTTGATTATTTGTCAAACTACCGGGTAAGGGTTCTTCCTTAATTTTTTTTCAATCCCACCCCTATCCTTATCAGACATATTGTAACATCTACGTGACCCGGTCAGGTCAGTGAGGGATAGTGACAATATTTCTGATGTAATGGATTTTAAATTTATACAATATTTCATCATAAATAGTTTTTTATTTATTTATTTTTAAATTCCTACGTCCCGAAGCAAAATAGTCATGCTGTATCACATATAGAAGAATATGGATCCTTCCTTCCCCTTCTAAAATTTTTGCGTATTTTGTGGTTGAACCCTTACTAAGTGCTAGAAAGGTTGTTAGAATCATTGGTAAAAGTATATGCACCAATTATAAATGAGTTGTGTAATTTTTCAACATTATTTTATCATGTTTTATGTTGAAACCGTCCTCAGTAGCATTAGGATATAATTGTGTAGGTATTTATAAGTATTATTTCAGGAATTCCGGTTTATGATTATTTGATACACTTACCTATCAATATTAAGAACCTAACATTTATCTTGTGTAGCTATCACATATTAATAATTATGTAATTAGATTTAATAAAATCAATAATAAGAATACATCTGCCAAAATGAGCATACAGAATATTTACCTAAAGTGTGGGACTGCATAGCATTTAATATTTACGTTCTATAAGCTTTTAATGTATTATTTTAAGTGCAAGGAGCTCTCTTAAAAATAAAATGGAAATTCTTCACCTACTTTTGGAAATCCAAAGGTTGTTATTAACATCACAATCTTTAATTTTAAAATAGCTAAACTTTTACTAAAACTTTTGACATGTAGATAATTATGTTAAAATATTTAGGTAGTAAACATTAAAAAATATTCCATGTAATTTTATGATTTTTAAACTATCGGCATTTATTCACATTGATATTCTGAATAATTAAAAATCATACTTTTACAATTATTTTGCAATATGAATTTTATTAATGTCTGTCAAACTGGTCTATTTGAATGAAAAATAAGAATTATGAATAATTTTATGAACTTGCGATTTATTTACAGTAGTTATTTTTACATTTATTTTTTTTAAGGTGCATGTATTGCGAGAATCTATTGGTGTGTTGAATGATATTATGTCATATTTAATTTTATTCTGTTAGTAAGTACTTAAAGTACATTATTTTTACTATTTATGTACTTAATATCTTCTATCTCAATCTTCAATAAAAATGCATT